>QOCX01000194.1:83177-133300 GCA_005959815.1 Sarcophaga bullata | reverse complement strand
GTGAGACAGTCTATCAGGACTATCAGAATAAAAATTTGAGCCATCGATACAAACCTCAAGAGTACCATTAGGAATGTCTCTTCATTTAGACCTGAAGTCTTTAGTTAGGATTTTAAAATCGAACAAGTGACAGTGCTTAGTAAGTAACTTTTTTAATTTCAAGCTATTACAGGATAATGGAAACTTAATTTTGTTTTTCTCGTATTTCTGTAATATTTCGTTAGCATATGCTGATAATTTCAGATCCATAAAGAAAGGAGAAAATGTTGTGGCAAATGTATGTTCATGACCATGATGTGTGTTAAAGACAAGACGAGGAAAAAATATATGCCATATATACATAGACTTGATCAAAAAAGGAAAAACGAAAAATAAATGTGACCTTTATTTGACCAAAAGCCATAAAATGCTTTTCATTTTCTCTTTTAACCATCAATTTGTGCCATCTGATGACAATCTTCTTCTGAATTCCTTCCGTTTTTATTTTCTAATACTGAACTCACAGTATATACTGTGTAGAAATTATTTTCTTTTTATCCTTTATTTCCTTGCGTTGTAGTTTTATTACTTGTCTTTCCATGTTTTTAAATACTTTGAGACTGTTAAACAGAAATAATAATAAAATAAAAAAGGAAATAAAAATTTATTCAAAATAGTCAAGTCAAGCCAACTCATGCTTACCCAAACTGACATTTGATAGTCGCCGCTATTCTCTTCGTATATTTTTAAATTTTCTCTATAGTCATTGACATAAAAATGAAATTTTATTGTATCTTGATGACATTGTGTCTCTTTCAAATCGTAATCATACATATTATAAGATAATGTGCCACATGGAATTATATGAGGACAGCAGTCATGAACAAGGTATTGAGTTATGTATCCATGTATCCATATCTCATTGCCAACGATTCTTACAAGACATAGGGCTCAACCGAGGGCGACCTTTTGCCTAACTAGCTAGGGCAGCATCGTAGACTATCCTTTATAATCTTCGATTAAACCTCATAAGAGCTGAGTGCTTGAATGGCAGATTTATTGTCAGATAGTATTGCAATGCCCTGTCTTTTGTTCCTATCCAAGTTGAATTGAGCACATCTTTTGATGCAAGCCTGCAAGCCTATCGCCCTGACAAACTTCAGTATGCTGCTAACATCCGTTATGCATCCAGATGTTGCCTTCAGAAATTCATTAATGTCCCATACGTTCTAAGAATGTATTTCCATGATTTATTCTCATCACCCTAGAATCTACATGTTGATCTCGAAACAAGTCAGTTTCTAATGCACTGTCAAACATACGGTTAACAACAACCTCAGGTTATCTCTTTATTGTCTCTTGCGTGACTAAGATCTCCCTTTGTTGTAATTTCCAAGTAAAGGTTTTAATTGCCTCAAACCTACTTGGTTTGAGAAAAGTTTTTGCCTCCATTTATCTTCTCTTTCATAAAGTATTCCTTTCTAAACAGTAGCCCCCCACCACACTAACCTGCTTTGCTCATTGCCAACGATTCTTACAAGACCTAGGGCTCAGCAGAGGGCGACCTTTTGCCTAACTAGCTGAGGCATCTTCCTAGACAGTCCTTTACAATCTTCGATTAAACCTCATAAGAGCTGAGTGCTTGAATTTCAGATTGATTGTTCGATAGTATTGCAATATCCTGTCTTTTGTTCCTATCTAAGTTGAATTGAGCACATCTTTTGATGAAGAAAGATAGCTTCCACTTGGAAAATAGACGAAAGTTTACCCATGAGCTCAAAATATTTTACGCTGTGGTCAACAACGCTTGTTCCTGTTCCAAAATCCATTCTTGACTTATCCGTATACTACTCACTCAATAAGCTTTCTTTTGAAGCAGTTAGCAGCTTCTAGATTACTCCAATATTGTTTTTACTAAGTTTTTGGGGGGGTGCTTTGTAAAAACGCAAAAATTAAGGGAGTAGTCTGAAAGCTATATGATGGTGACCCTAATATTCCAGAATCTGTTATATTATTGAAATAATGTCAAGCGATAACTATCGCTAGTATTAATATCGTCTTAAATCGTTCAGACTCCTTTTTCCGATGATAATCCAAAACTATTTTAAAGTTTTTCCTTACCAGAATGATGTTCGTCTTGGTAGCTCAATACAACCAATTTTTTTAAAATCGTAAGTGAAGGATTAGACTCTCTTAGAATTTGATTTAAATGGGTTTTAACATTCAAAGGAAAATATATGTTGATGTAATTCAATGACAACTTTGTAGAGTTTTAATAGCTTGAAAACAAAAACAAAATGGCGCCTTCCTACATAAAATATATATTTTAACGTGACATTACTTGTCTTTATAATCATTTTCCAAAATACTGCGTCATCTACGCGTCGTATCGGCTGATTTTACACCACTGTAATAAATCCTATACATTGGAGACTAATAAATACCTACAAATATGATGTGATAAGGATTTGGTATAGGATAGTAAAGGCAGCTGGTGCTTTACTGTGATCCAATGTAGTAATGCCCTTGTTATAACCTCATAAAACTATGCCCTTCATTCAGTATGTCCATTCGATTTCCATGAACCTACTTACCTACCTATTTACGTTACTAGACCGTTGGCAGATAAACCTTGTCTGTTGATGATTTGTAACCCTTTTTTGTGAGTGACATTACTTTCCTCTAAAATCATTTTCGAAGCCACTGCGTCATCTATACGTTGTACGCCTGTCTTCGTATAAGCCTTTAGTCATTTTCTTATATTCTGAAATTCTCAATCAATGCCTTCTATTTGAATAGAAATATTGAATACATGATATAATATGAAAATCTAAAGCTTTTATGCGTCAATCAATATGATTTGAAAAAAAAACATTTTTTTTTATTGCTTTTTCTGTCGGATTATTTCGCTGAAAATGCATTACATTTACGCAGAATGTTATCTTTGGGCCACAAAAAGTAAAATCTTTGTAATTATTATGCTGGCATTTACAGTATTATACAGTTACAGATATTTTTAAATTGAACTGTGCTACAGTGCGGTTTAAAAATATAGTAACAAAATAAATGTTTCCGTTTTTTTTTGAATAAATTTTAATGGTTTCTTGACTATAAAATCAATGACGCACATTGACTTATGAAAACAGAAGTAAATGCAAAATAGGAGTGTGTATGTAAATAGTGTTTTTTTTGTCAGGCACTGTAAATATGAATGATTATGCATAATATTACAATACTTTATATATGCCTATTAACATTGTTTTTATTTTGTAATAAAAATGTCAAATTATGTAAAATTATTATCTTTCTTGGCATGATTGCCAATAAAAAAAAATATCAGAATTAACGGCAACGAATTTCTATTATGGGCCACTAATGCACAGTGGCATGATTTCATATACTACTATTGGGCACCCTTTTCGTTTTATTTATGATTTATTATCCTTTAAGATTACATGCATGTCTACACTCAATATATTTCATTCATTTTCATATCCCATCCTGTTACCATTATTATTGTTGTTGTGTAGTTGTTGTGGAAACCATTTCTGGTAATTTTCTTTTTTTGTCCTCAAAACCTAAATACAAAAGAATTTAAAAACGAGTTGATTTTTAAATTCTATTTTGCCTGAGATTTCCTAATACAATTCAATGGAGTATATAAACGTCGTTTTGTCACATAAAAGAACGTATAAAATCCTATTGTTACATGCAACATAAACTCCCACATGGATTACAAAGGATGTCTTAAATCAAAAATTTTTCTTTATTATCCCTTGGCAAATACAGGAAAATTTGTCACAAAAAAAAAAGAAAAAAAATCCAAGAGGGTTGATAGGCATATAAATCAAAAAAAAAGAAAAAAAAAGAGAGAGAGAGAGAGAGAGAAGTTAAGTATTCTTCCTCATTCAAATGGTCATGATTTATCGAAACTATGCTCCAGTATTTCTACCATAAACCATGTGTTTCTTTAATAAACTGACCGTGTAAGCTTATTTACATTTGTAAGGGACCAAAACTAATAAAAAAAAGGGAAACCATGACTTAATCCACTTTGGATTAACTTTCACTCTACAAAACACAGAGAGCATGAGTAATTTATCATCATGCCTTCGACACAAGTAAGCTAGTGTTGGAGTAAAAAAAGTTGAAGAATAATAGAAAGAAAAATAAATAACCGTTGGAATGTAAATAAACTTACGAGCATAAAACATGCACGTAACAGTGTGGGACAAAAGTGTTGGTAGTTGCATGGAGTCTAAAAATCATAACCGATTTGATGCGATAATACGATAGTAATTGTAGCTGTTTTGCTGTGGTCCAATGCAGTCATGCCATTTGGTTCCATGAGTACGCCTACCTACCTACCTACCTACCTAATTATGTTACTAGACCGTTTAGAGTAAAGCTTGTCTATTGATGATTTGTAGGCGTTCTGTGTGAGTGACCTATTTCAACTCCGGTACGTAAACCTCATCCCTTGGTTAGCTTAATCTTAAACCGCTCACTATGAGGCATAAGATAGAGAGTCTAGGACAAACGCTTGTTAACTAAGATTTAAACTGCCAGAATAAGCAGGACAGGAGCTTCCATGTCGTTGACGGGCCCAGAATCATTCTGTGGAGTGGGGGGGGGGCAAATGCTTGGAAATGTATGCTTAAAGTAAGGTAAACAGGTCACGAAGGCTCTCCTCAAACCACATGGGTCTGAGGCAATTAAAATTTTAAGTTGGAAAGCTACAATACGAGGAGATCAGAGTCATGCATTAGACTAACATGATAGACTCAGAGTAAATTTATTTCGAATGGAAGTTTGTATCGAGCTCAACATGTAGATTCTGTGACGAAGAGAATTCTTAAAGTCTAAAGATATTTAATAATTCCCACAAAGCCTGAGGGCTTTCTATATGGGGTATTATTATTGCGAACACCAAAAGGAATCATGGAGTTTGTTAATAGATTTAGAAGTCACCGTAGGCTAGAAGGTAGTGTGTTGACTTGCTAGACATGAGGCTACAGCTCAACTCCAAGATCAGACATCTCTAACCAAACGAAATAAAAAGAATATTTCTTCGCGACTCCTCTCAACAGTAGGTTCTTTAGGTCTAGCCACTCATGTATAAAATTAACATACACCACACAAGTAGTGTGAGAAGCAAGGTCGTAATCAGGACTTAAGATATGTTGGGAGAAGAATTGCCAAAATCATGCATAACAAGCACTGAAAGCAATCAAATATCAAAACGGAGCACAATTGTACATCGCTGAGCAGATTTCCCTGGAGACTACAAGTACGCTATGTGAGAGGTTAGCTTAGAAATTTTTTTTGGCGTCTAACAGCACTGCAGTTAATCAGTTAAACACAGTGGATGATTAATATGCTGTAAAGATTCGGCTCTTGATATTGGAGTTTAGTTTCCTAAACATTTGATTTAAGCGACTACTAAGGATCCTCCTTAAGTGATTGTTCTACTTTTCTTGCTCACTGTTGTTATTTATTGGTTGGCTTTTCTTTTAGAAAGATTTATGATCTCTGACAAAATACAATCTTAAGTGTGTGTAACTTATGAGAGCGCAATCTCACAAGAAAATAAATTATGGAACACACATGGGTCTGTGAGTAGAAAGAGATTGCCTGGATTTGATTAAATTGTATTCGTTTGTTTACTTTCTTTGTTGATTATCTCAGCAAACAATAGGATGTGGTCGTGTACACTGACATGGGACACATGAGTGGTTTTTACTTGAATTCATTGAAAATTTATAAAATATTTCAGGCTTACGCTGTTACTTCTCTCTCTTATTGAACATTTTTTTAAAGTGCAAAAGAACTGTCCTTGGTTTTTTTTTAATGTCACAACAAAAATGGCTTAAAGGGAAAAAGAAAGCCAAGCTTAAAAAAAATTGCGAAATAATAAATAAATAAAATAAAAACAGTGGAAATACGTAGAAATATTAATCAATTTCATGTGCCGTGCCGTTGGTTATTGAAATCATAGTTTCCAGTTTAGTTTTGTATTTCTGCAGAAAATGTCCTTGAAGTTAAAACAATATTTGCCGTTAAAACAATAAAAATTATTTTAAAACAAGAAACTTTTTTCATTTCATGGCAGCATATTACTCTCCGCATCTCTGCTTTTTTTTTTTTTTTTTTTTCTTGTTAAAACGCATGATGATGACTTTGAGCAATTGTTGAAGGCCTGAAGTAAAAATATTCATTTCATGAATTAATATTTTCATTAAATAGTTGCAACATTGTTTTGTTATTAATTCAAAAAATTTTTTGTTTTTATTTTTTACAGGACTGTACAAACAATTACTGGAATTTTACTGGAGTCTCCAGGTAATATTTTGATTCCATGAAATAATGAAATGATATGTAATCAAAGAGTTAAAAATAGCTCGCATGTTATGTGGAAATATAAATGCAAATAAGCTTTAAAATATCCTATAAATAAACATATAAATTATGTGTATGAGTATAGATTTAGAATTTTAAAACAAACAACAGAGAAAATATTTCAATTTTAGTGTGTGAAGATAAATTCATATTTGAAAATCCAAGACGTAATCCATAAATTTTAGCAACGCCACATTTGACGTTAACAGAGCAAATTTTGCTCTTAACAGAAGAAAATTTGCCCTTAACAGAGCAATGTTAGCTGTTTAACAGTATCCATCTGACCATGCCTACTTCTTGAAGAGGTAATTTTAGAACAAATACTAGGTCTATGAGTACCATATCATACTCAAAGGAAAGTTCCACGGCCTCTTAATATAATCAGCAAAGTAGACCCTTATATTGTGATATGATGTTGTAAAAATTGGCTTTTTGATTGAAAGTTCTCTAGCAGATCAATGGCCATTTTGGAGCATATAAGAAATAGTGCACCTACGCGACTATTTGCAAATGGTAGTGCAAAAGGGTCGTCTATCGAACCACGGTAGTGGGACAGCTGAAATAATTTTGAGAATTGGGATTTTCAATTTTAAAACCCCACGGTTCAAACCCCATCTAAGACATCTCCAACAAACTGAAGTATGAAGAATATTTCTTTGGCTACTACCTCTCAACAAATTTAAAAAAAAAAAATTGCCGTAGAAAGTTTTTCAAAAATCTGTCGTCGGAGTCAACTTATGGTAATCATGCTCTCAATTTAAGCAATAATTAGTCAAGGGAAAAGAGTTGTGATTGAATTGCAGTATATTCTTAATTAACTTATTGAAATATTGTGTAATGAAGATTGTTTATGAATGTCAACCCCAAGAAAATGCCAAATCCAGTGTGGGCCTTAGTCTGGTAGGTAGTATGTTGGCTTATTAGACGAAAGACCAGGGTTCGAATCCCCGGTCATACATAAAAACGAAATATGCAAAAATATTTCGTCGGCGACTTTATCTCAGCAGATTACTGGCAAAAGCTCTAAAAGTAAATAAAATTGCCATGAAAAGTTTCTTAAAAAAATCTGTCGTTCGGAGTCGACTTTAAACTGTAGGTCCCGCCACTCATATATAAAATTAGCACACACAACATAAGTGGTGTGAGAAGCTATGCCGTAATCTGGAGTGAAGGGTTGTAATGGCCAATGATGTTATGTATGTAAAGTGGGTGGTGATGCATGACCGTTCCTAAAAGGGAGATAATGTTATAGAGATCCATCCCATGTAAGGCTATTTGTTTACATTTCATACAGCATGAGCAAAAGAGTCGACTTTATTTTTTTTTTTTTTTTTTTTTTTTTTTTTTTTTTTTTTTTTTTTTTTTTATACAACACCAATACTCTCGGAAAAATTCTCAGGATGAAATTTAATGAAAAATTTTGGAGAAAAACAAAATTCTCTTTTAAAATTCAAATTTCTTTTCAATTTTTCCACACAGAATCTTTTCAGTTTCAAATGATGCCTGAAACTGTATAAATGCATTCAATTGAGGGTGTTTTATCGTAGTGTTTTCAATGTTGCAAAGGTATGAAACACCTGTTATATGTTTTACTTTTCAAATTGTTTGAATTTCTAAATCGATAATCGTACGAAAAGCAAAAAAAAAAAAAAAATTCAACAAAATTGTACTCGAATGAATAATTATTGAACTGAATTGTCTGAACAAATAATTTGAGTATTTCCAACATCATTACAGTATCAGAAGAAATTCAAACGAAAACAAAATTTAAAATTTAAAGTCCCTTTACAGTAGAAAATATTTTCATTTTAAAACAGCTTTTCGTTCATTAAAAAAATTACAAAAAAAAATTTAAGCCGAGATTAAATTAATTTCTTTGATGACACTTCAATTACAATTCCGAGAAATTTCAATTGAAGAAATGAAAATGAAAAATAACAGTGCTCTGTAAAGGCCAAATGTAGTTCTGTTAACACCAATTGTTGCTAAAATTTATGGATTGCGTCTTTGATTTTTATATTCGAATTTAACTTCGCACACATAATGAACACACATAATCTGTTGCAATATGTCATAATATAATAATCATTGTAGTCCTACACTTAGTTTCAAACGTGTTTAAATGTTGTCCAAGTCTGTATGGTAAAAAAGACAAATCATGCTCTTGCTTTATGCCTTGTCAGTTTAATTATGAAAGAAAGGTTAAAAGGATATACTTTTGAAAGCAACGTAATAAAGTGCCATAAGAATGAGCAATTTCCCATATTCTCTTAACATGATTCTCATGATATTGCGGTCGGCATAAAAGCCTCTCAATTTGTTGTCATTAAGTATGTTAATAACAAGACCTTTTTTTTAATTCATATTTGTTTTGACATACTTGCGGAACAATTTAAATTTCATTAATATAGAAAGACTAGATTTTATTGTTTGTTGTTGAAGTTGGACAAGAATATGGGGACTTCTAGCAGAGACTTCGAACTTAGATGTCGGCCATCTTGTTGAAGTACATCAGTTAAATTAGTTTGTGATTTATGCAGGCATTTTACTAAACCAACATGGACATAATATAGGCGACCTTAGACAACGATGGATACTCTCCCGAGCATTTGATCCCTAACCTTCATCACAATATATATTTCTGGCAGTGAAGCCTATTTCTACATTAATGGGTACGTGAACAAAGTTTTGAACTTGGGGCAATGCTGTTAATGACAAGCACTGTAGATCGATGAATATCTATTTCATTTGGCTTGTTTTCATAATACAGAAACCAACGTCATGTGGTTGCAACAAGACAATGCTACGTACCACAAAGCTTACGCCAAATTAAATATTCTTGCACAAGCAATTTGAGGTTACCTCCATCGTACGATTTAATCCCATTCGACTTTTTCTTGTTGAGTTTCTTTCAAACGCAAGGGGTATGCGAATAATACACGCATGTCAAAGATCAAATTTAACCATAGTCATGGAGTGGCAGACAATCAAACGATGTTTCTTTCCTCACAAATTGGCATCAAACGGTCTTCAAACGTATTAAAATAATTCCAATGATACCTTACACATTCTCACTCTATTCTATTTAAATTTAGTTGTGAAGCGCTTCATTCATTATTTGAAAAACAGCCTAAAGCCAACACACGACAATGGATTCAGAGAAAGTATGAAATAAAGGCTTCAACAGAATTTTCCATTTTGTTTTCCATTTAAAATGTAAAAAACAAAACAAAACAAAAAACAAAAACATTGAAAACATTTTAAAACAAATGTAAGCATCGTACACCGAACTATGCGGTGTTAAGTCCTTCTGTTCTACGTGTTTATTTTTTACCTTTTTTTTTCGAAGAAATTATGCAGGATTTATTATTTCGTTGAAAAAAAAAATTTATCTTCACAAGTGGTATGCTCGTAGAACATTTTATTGTGCCCCGCCCGTTTATATGCCAAGTTTTGTTTGCATATTTGCCTTGTTGTTTCCATTTTCTTTGAGAAACCCTTCAGTTATTTTTTGCATTTTGTTGTTTTAAATTGAAAATATTTTCAGAACTTAACATACGCCATACGTATAGAAAATGTTTGCCGTGCTATGGTTACTATGTTTACGGTTTGGTTTAAACGGGTGAATTATTAAATTATTTAAACGCTTCATGAAATTCTTAATTGCCTGTTTTGTTGCTTGTTTGTTTTCCAGTAATAAAATAGGCAATTAAGTATCTCAGCTTAGATGCTAACACTCAGCAGATTTCAAGCAAAAACTCAAAGATTAAATAAAAAAATACCTATGAAAAGTTTCTCAAAAATTTATTGTACGGAAAGGACTTTAAAGGGTAGTTGCAGCCACTTATAAATAAAATTAATGCACACAACATGGGTGCTGTAAGAAGATGGGTTGTAATCCTAACTAAAGGGTTGTAATGAACATTCTAGTTCTAAATAGTGAAAGTGCTGGTGCACATGGTTACAACTATTATTGGCTGTTCACATGATCAATATAACTCTGTTAGTTCTCATGACCATAATTATCTTGTGAATTAAGTGAATACAATCAAAGCTTTCTTCAACACTCGGAAATTTCAACTGAAATGTAGTATAGTAGCGTGTTGATTCATTGTAAACGGTACCAGCCATATTGCTGTAGTCTAGTAGTGGGTAGTGTGTTGTTCTATTAGACGAGAGAACGTGGTTAAATTCTTCGCTCAGACAGCTCTCTAATAAAAAACGTTTGAAATGAAAGTTTCCGCAGTTTAAAAGGTAGCATATTGGCTTATTAGACGTGAGACCTTGGTTTAAACCCCCGGTCAGACATCTCCACCACAACGAAATATAAAAAAATGTTTCTTCGGCGAGATTTCTCTCAGCAGATTCTATTAAAAATTCTGAGTGTCGATAAAAAATTGCTCTGAAAAGTTTCTCTAAAAAATCGTTGTTCAGAATCGACTTTAAACTGTAAGTCGTGACACTCATGTATAAAATTAGCACACACAACACAAAAGTAGTGTGAGAAGCTAGGTCGTAATTGTGACTGAAGGATTGTAATGG
Source organism: Sarcophaga bullata (assembly GCA_005959815.1). Classification (NCBI taxonomy): domain Eukaryota; kingdom Metazoa; phylum Arthropoda; class Insecta; order Diptera; family Sarcophagidae; genus Sarcophaga; species Sarcophaga bullata. The sequence continues at coordinate 122,380 of QOCX01000194.1, read as the reverse complement.
CCAATTATGTATGTATGTATGTATGTATGTATGTATATATGTATGACTGTATGTATGTTTGAAATGAAAAAGCCTTCTAAAATTTATAGTCCACAAACGAAGTTCAATTTTAAAATCCGCCACTGCACTCATACAGTATTGTACAGCCTTCGTATAAATTCCTTAAATTTGCGAATAATTCAAACGGCCTAACCTAACTATCAATCGCAATATTGATGCCATGACGGAAAGAGTTTAAAAATAAGTGATTAGGGATTGAGAGTTTCCATTCAAAAATTTTTGTGTGATACACGGGCGCGGCTGTAAGCTTTAGCTCTCTGTAACCTAGAGAAAGATCTCTTTACCAGTCCTCATAAATTTAAAAATAAGTTAAAAAACTGTTGCTTTACTATGTTAGTTGTTCGAAATACAATACTAATAAGACAATGTTATCGTGCTCTTATTACATAAAGTTACTTGACAATGCTTTCTATCGAGAACCATTGATGGCAAATATGGGACCTTGATTATTTCGAAGAAGACAAACACTGTCAGACCTTAAGCAGTAAAGAAACCAATATAGATTGTTCACTCAATCACAACTTTGTCCATTATTAGCTCATTCAAATTCATACATTCTCTCCAGCCTGTTTAGTTTAAGTCTGCTTGAGCAACTTAAGACTTAACATCTTAAACTCAGGGTCACATGTGTATAATGTGTGTAATGGTTCTCAGATAGGCAAAATTTTTCCAATTGCATTTCGTTCACCCCTTAAGGCATCAAATAATTCTATGCACGTCAAGTTTTGTGCACTTTTAAGGCTTATAATTTGAGCTTCAATCGTCTGTTTAAATATAACTCTGCAGAGGATATATTTTCTTCATCAGCTTTGTTGTGAAAGGCAAAATATAGCAAAAGCCATCATCATGTTGATACTTGAGAAATAACAGACAGACAGACACAAGTAATACAAACAGAAATGATTTCATCAAGGAAACCAACATAATCAGGCTGTGCCATTAAGATGCCATTAAATATTCTTTCTACAAAGTTTGTTTACGGCTTCGTTTTGGTTTTTGTAATGAAATTGAAATAAAAAGTAAAAAGTTTTTCCCTTTAAAATTAAAATTTTAAAATTTTATTTCCTTTTGCAACAAATTATTCTAAATTAACATACCTGTGGCAAGCTCAGCAATAATGATAATATATACGTGCCACCCAGCAGCCGATAACATCTCTTGGCCATATTCAATGATTTCATGGGATATTTAACGGCAATCCAACGATCAACACCGATTAGCACCAATACGTACGTGGACAAATACAGGCTAAACATTTGAAATAATTTCACCAGTTTACACGTTAAATCATTTGCTAGCCATTGCACCGTATAACACCATGCGGCCTCGCCTATGATGCAGAAACCCGTCACCAGAACATCTGCTATGGACAGATGAAATATAAGCGAATAAATTGCACTCCAACTGTGACGTGAGTTGCGTCTTGCAAGGCGGGTTTTATAAATATTCCACATGGTAAGCACATTACCCAACAGGGAAAACAGGGCCATTATACTTAGTACGTAGACCTTAATCATGGCTGATTTGGACAATTGCGGAGCATGTTCTAATCGTATTTCATCGTCCTCGATGGCAGGTCCCGATGTGGCAGGTATAAATACATTTGAATTCGTATAGGTGAGGTTGGTTAGGAAGGCGGCATAAGAGCTGTCAGTGAGTTTTGTTGTAGCCGGTAGTTGTGAGCTGGGATGCTGTTGCAACCATTGCAAAGCCGTTGATGAAAGTATTGATGCCGCATTGCTGGAGGTTTTCTGTAAAGTTGGCATTACAGTTGGTGCCAGTGTTGTAGTGTTGATAGCTGTTGTTATTGTAGTTGTAAATGCATTTGTATTTGCATAATATGTGTAACTGTTGGTGTTGCTACTGCTGCTGCTGTTTTGATTAAAGAGATTCATCGTATTATTTGCTATTTGCATTGATACCCTGGCCAGATTATTAACAAAACCATCTGCCACATTGATTATATCATCCATTCTGGGTACTCTAATCACTGCTACTCTACTATTGATAGTCATCGTATAGTTTTGTGTGTTACGTTGCTTCTTATTTCTGTTTGTTTTTGTTTCTTTGTTTTCTTTATTTTTGTTTCTTTTTTTTTTTTGTTGTTATTATGGGCTTAATTAAATGGATTTTGTTTTTAAATTCACTTGTGAATATTTTAATAAACTTTCAATAGTCCAGTTGCACTTTGTAATTTTCAATTGTTTGTGCAATCTAATCGAGCGTTTGTTTTTGCGTTTTAAGCCCTTTGATAATCATGGCATTTAGAGGAGCCTCTATAGGTGTTTATAAAATGAAAATGAAATTTTCCATTTAATTGCAATTGAAAAAGAAAGAAAAAACAAATGAAAATCATAGAAATTGTATGCTTGGTGTGCACAGTGGCGCAAAAGTGCATGAAAGACAGGCAATTGTTATTTGAAATTATTTGTTAAAGTTTCAGTGTTGTCAACAGCATATATGTGAACTAACTTACGACGATATTAAAAACATTTTAAGTTCATGTTGTTACTCGCTTTACAAAAGACCCTATATATCGCCACTGTGTTTGTTTGTAAACAAAATATAACTACGAGAACTTTTGGTACAATAGGTTAGTTTAGGTAAAGTGGTGCAACTTCATTGAAAGCAAAAGGACCTGTATTTAGGCTCATTGTAGTACCACCAGCAATATTCAATCCGCAGTTCAAATATTTTGTAGAGAAAAGAAAATCGACTTCAAAATAAAACTCTCCATTGCATCAATCCTTATCTTCGAAAGCTCGGTCAAGTATATCAGAAAGTTGGGTGTTAAAAATCTGCGTTTTTCTTATCACAAGAGCTAAGCACGAGCACATGAGTTGAAATACAGTCTCTTCCTTCTCTTCAGATCCACAGCCCATGCAGAAATCATTTCACGAAAAGCCTAAATTTCAAGAATGCTTGCCAAAATAGAATAGTAGCCCGAGGGAATCGGTATTGAGCGATGGATGGCCATGCAATATAAGAGCAGAAGTGACGCGGTCGTATACTTATTCGTACGTATTTAACAGATACAAGCAATACTTAACGTACCCTATTACTACCAACGAAATTGAGTTTCCTTTTAGAGAGAGTCAATCGGAATACCTATTCCCTATAACACGTCGAAGGTTGTAAGCTTGATACCGACCATGGCCAGCTCATCAGCAATGCAACACAACATAATTGGTCATTAGAACCATTCAGTCAGGATTACCATCTAGTTTCTCACATCACTTATGTTGTGTGTGTTAATTTGTTAGTAATGAAACCTACACTTTAAAGTCCACGCCGAACGACAAATTTTTGAGTAAATTTTTCATGACAATTTTTTATTTTCTCGTGAGTTTTTGTCAGAAATCTGCTGAAAGAAAGCCACCGAAGAAATATTTCGACTTGTGGAAGATGTCTGACGAGGGGTTTTGAACCGAGGCCACACGTCTAATAAGCCAATACAATACCTACTAGACTACTGGTGACAACAGCAATGCAATTTCCAACGATATCTCTGTGTCCCAGAACCCACATAAGAACCCACCATTGAATGATTTGAAATTTCTATGAAGAAACTACTTTCGTTAGAGATTTTTAGGAGATTTTTAGGGAAAAGTTCACTGCCCAACAAGCTTTAGGCAGCTTTCAAATTAACCATGGCGTTCTAATATAAAACACTGCAGTTGTCAGGTAGCTTGAGGAAAATTTTAATATGATAACCCTTAAAAATTATAGTCTAGCCCACCTTGCCATGATCTTGGTTCAATGGGCCTTAAATAAAGAGTGGCCGCTTTCATAAAACACAGCGCACTGGAGCGCATGTAGCTGGGTTTTGTATTATCACAGTAAGCAATGTGTCAGGTGCCAATTTGACTTGACCAAATCAAACCAAGGATTCGAATTTAAAACATGATTCGAAATCAAGTTAAAAACTAACCTATAGTGTTTAGTGAATTTTGTAATCGATTCGATGTCTAGCAATGATATTAGACTAGGGAAAAATAATGAGTCCATTGAGTGAAGTCTGTGTCGAACATAAGATATCTCTTGGATCTCTACAGATCTACTACTTCTGTAGAAGTCTTTTGTAAATAACGAAATATGCCTACCTTTTACTGAATGGTCCGTGAAAAAAGACCATGTGGTCGTTCTTTTAAAGTGTGGGAATTAATAAACGTTTCAGTCACCATCCCGGTTAATAAAGCTAATTGTGATACTTGGCCAAGGCTTTGAATTTAAAGTATGATTTTAAATCAAGTCGAAACTACACTTGAAACTAAGTTTAGAATCTTCAGTGTCAGAACCTAAAATATATGTTTTATAAAATGTGAACAACGCTCTCTTGTTCTCCACAGATCTAATACTTCTATAGAAATCTTTTGTAAGCCTCTGAACGGGCCTATCTTTTACTTAACGACCAGGGAGAATAAGAACTTTTGGCCATTCTTTAAAAGTGTGGAAATTAATGCTAGTTTGAGCTCTAAAATTATAATATACGCTCTTTCATACACCATACCGTTTAATAATTATTAATTATTGTGATATCTCGAGTACTTCAGGGAATTTCCTCACTAATTACTATTACGTTCCACTGTGCATTGAGCCTGTTACCTTGATCGATAATTTTTTTTTTATTTTAATGTCCAATGTCATAACGATGAATAAAATGAACTTTAAATACATATTTCCAATGAAATTCATAAAATTAATTTGAAATAATTAGGCAAACGACTATGCCTGTTTCACTAATCATTTCGTGGGTCTGTAATCAATTATGACCTGTGGTCTTGCCTGTTGATTTGCAAGTAAAGACAAAGGGTAAAGGAGGAGGAGTAAAATCAAAGGAATTTAATTAAAAAAATTCTTATTTATTTTAGCAAATATTAATTATACATTGTAATTTTAGTATTTTGCTTATAATTTATTGATTTACTGAATGAAACGTATAATTAACACAAAACGCGTAAGTAATGGGGGGGGGGGCAAAAAATCACTTTAACTTTCACCTCACTTTCAAACCGTCTGTAGAAGTAGAATCGAATGCAATCGAATGCAATTCATTGCAATGGAATTATTTCAAATGCGTATGGTTTGTCTAAAAGGATCAAAGTTTAATTAAAAATAAATTATTTTCTATGAAAACAAAATCATTCAACAAAATATGCAAAATATTCTCTCTTTCTTTTTAAAGTATTATTATTACACACAGACCCTGTGTTTGTTTTATAAAAGTCTACATCTGGCAGGTATCATATGGAAAGTATATCATTTATTACAATGAATAGAAATGAATTCAATTAATGAATCTGTGAGTAGCTTGGTACAAAACCATACAAGATGATATACGCGTCATTCGACAACAACTCAAATCGATATCGTTATTGTAAGCGATATTTCATTGGAAATATTATGACTTTGGTTATTACAAACGAAAATAGAAAAAAAAATCGTAAAATAATGACAATTAAAACAAGGTAATAAGCTTAAGGCACAGTGCAACGAAATAGTAAAGTAGTAGGAATCAAAAAAATTCCTGAAGTACTCAAAGTATCACAATTATTGATAAACCTCCTCTATTATAAGGGTAGGTCTTAAACTGGCATTAATTCCCACACTTTTAAAGAATGGTCAACTGCCCTTATTCACAGGGATCAGTCAGCAAAAGACTGGCGCTTCATTCGTTTACAAAATTTTTCTATAAAAGTAGTAGATCTGTGGAGAACCAAGAGATATCTTAGGTTCGACACACACGTGTCTCTCAATTGACTCATTATTTCTCCTTAGTCTAACGGAGATATCATTGGTAGGCATCTATTCGATTACAATGTTTACTAAACACTGTAGGCTCGTATTCAACTTGATTTAGAATCCTGCTTTCAATTCGAAGCTTTGGTTTGATTTAGACAAGGCTGGTTAGTTATCATTTGATGGATTGGTTAGCGTGGTATTACAAAAGCCAGCTATATGTGGCCAAGTGAGCTTCGTTTTATGGAAGTGACCACTCTTTAGTTAAGATCCATTGAAACAAGATCATGACACGGTAGGCTTTGTTATACTTATTAATGGGTTCAGATATTAAACCTTCCTTTAAGCTGCCTGGTCAATGCGTTGTCTATCAGGAGAACATCATGGCTAATTTGTAATACTTTGCAATGCTTGTTGGGTAAAAGACTTTTCCCTAAAAGTCTCTCGACTTACTTGAACAGCCAGTCTGCGATTAAATCACTAACGAAAATAGTTTCAATTGTCTTAGTAATAGAAGCGTAAGAGATTAATTTTTGTGGGAGCACATTTTACTTACTTATTTGCTTTAGGATTAACACCTTGCTTCTCACATCACCTATAGTTTTAAGTCGATTCCGGACGACAGACTTTTTAAGGACTTTTCATGGCAATTTTTTGCCGCAATACTACTGATAGGCAGTGGTTGATATATTTTTTCATATTTCAGTTTTGTTTGAGACGTTCGAGCTGAGGTTCGATCCTAGGGCTCAGTTTTAAAAACCTAACACACTAACTTCTAGACTCCGGAGACTTTGAACTACGTTTTGATAAACTTTACTTGTATGTTGTTCAGTTTTATCTGATTTTATTGCGGTAAAAATTAAACTCAAACGAAGACTTATTAAATGGTGTTGATGAAAAGTTCTTTTCTCGTGTCAGTGTTATTATCGAGTATGTTAAATTTCAGTTCATTATGCAGAGAAAGCATTACAAGTCTTACTTTAGGCTATTCTTGTGATAAAACATTGTTGAAGTAGTCGTAGTCTAATAGGTAGTGTGTTGGCTTATTAGACATGAGGCCACAGTTCAAACCCCAGGTCAGAAATCTCTAACAAAACGAAAAATGAAAAAAAATTTTGAAGTTTTCTGGCAAAAATACTGACAGTAAATAGAAAAGCAAATTGCCATGAAAAAGTTTCTCAAAAATTTGTCGTTCGGAATCCACTTTAAACTGTAGCTGCCTCCACTTATGTATAAAATTAACACACACAATATACATGATGTAAGAAGCTAGGTCGTAAGCCTAACTAAAGGATTGTAATGAACAATTTTGTGTGTATGCAAGGCATTGTCTTTCAGTTCTTCCCGTATACATACAATAATAAGAAATAGTACACCTACCCGACTATATACAAATGATAGTCCAAGGGGTCCTCTTTCACGAACCATGGTAGTGGGATAGCTGGAATAATTTTAGGACTTGAGAAAATTGCCCTGTTAAAGGCAGAAAGTGGCGCTGCTAAAAGTGTGGGTTTGCGTCTTTGTTTTTTAAATTCGAATTTATCTTCACACGCCTAATTCTCAGAGTAGCGTATCAAAGCAGTCAGATTTGTCTTACACAATAGCTCCCGTATTTATTTTTTTATATTTACGGGTTATTCTAACAATTAAAATGGTTTCCATAACATCCAACAAATCAAACTTTTTTTTGCACAAAATTTGATGAATAGCCTCCATGTGGTCTGGCGGTCGTATATTTAAATTTTAATTAATTTTTGTGGTGTAACTCACAGCCTTTGGTTTTTTTTGCAAATGGAGTCCTATACTCTCGATATGACTTGAAGTTAACATTTTTTTTTTTATTTTTTTTTTATTCACATTGATTTAATCGTGTTTTAACAACCATCATTAGCAAGCAATTCCATACACTTAATCATTAGCAGTCCGTTTTGATTTGATTTGAATTTTTCTGTTTTTCTTTCAACAAAATTAATTACAGATCAAGAGTCAATAATTAAAAGTAATTAAATAAAGTAGAAAAAATACCTACTGATGGACTAAATTTTACTATAATTTGTCTTATTTCTTTTGTTGTTATTGTTTTTGCTTTTTTTCTTCCAATTCAATGCATCCATTGGGAGTATTAACAGTTTACTTAATTAAATACTGGCGGCCTTCTTTTTCTTTCTGTCTGTTTCTCATTTCTTTCGTAGTAAGTATGAATGAAAAATTAATGCAATTCTTGGAATTTCTTACAAAGTCTAAGGATTATTTATTATTTTGCTTGTGTTATTAATCATTAGACTTCCAATTTCAGCTATTTCTTCTAAAAATTTGATGAAATTTTAACAGAACCTTTACAAAGTTGTTATCTTTTATTTGAAAAGATTAATGGTCAGCTACGCTAAATACAGACAGACAGCCAGACAGACTGATAGACAGACAGCATGTAAGTGTTATTATATGAAAAAGCCATTTAAAGGAATCATTAATTCCATGGATTATTTTCAATACTTTTTAACAATTAAGAATGCAGAAAAGAGGGAATCAGTTTACTGAAGCTGTACTGCAATTAAAATTAAAGCATTAGCTTCATAATCAATCTAAAAAAGGTTTTAAGTTACTTAATATAAATAATCAGATCAAATCAGTCGGATTATGTGATTGTCTTGCCTATGGCAACCACTGCAAATCAAAGTCGTTACAGTTTAAGTTAGACTCTCACATTCCATTCCATTAACATTCAACTATGTACAGCACATAGTCTTTTTCTATAAGCCTTACTTACTGATTTACTTAGTTGGCCATTACAATCAGGATTACGACCTAGCTTCTCCTTCGAAGCATAGACTTTGAGAAGCTTTTATTGAATTTTTAATGTCTGTTTTCTATTGTAAAGGAAAGGCCCTGAATATTGAAATGATTGAAGAGATAAAAATATAGCGGCTTTATCTATAGTTTTAGGTTAGCATAGGGGTAAATTAGTTAATGGATCGTTCTTGTAAGGTAAGATCCCCAAACCATCCTAAGGTCCTATAAGAAACCATCAGATTTTAAAAAAAGTCTTGCTATTTTGTACAGTTCAGTCAAAGATTTTATAAGATAGGTGGTCAAAGAGATCCCTTTCTTTATTGTAAGAGACGTCTACTAACTCAAGAGGTGAAAGATAGATACCTGTTTCCCGCCCTCAGATATACAACTCCCGCAGAACTCTTCCAAGAGTATACCATTCGGCCATGCCTTTCAATCGCAATAAGACAATGGATAGCTATACGCGTTAAAGAAAGGAGAATACTTAGCTTGAAGTTGCCGTAGTCTAGTATGTAGTGTGTTTGCTTATTAGAAGTGAGGCCTCGGGTTCAAATCCCAGTTCAGACATCTCTAACGAAACCAAAATATAAAAGAATATTTCTACGGCGTCTACCTCTCAGTAGAATTCTGGTAAAAACTCTAAGAGTAATTAAAATTATCATCAAAAAGTTCTCAAAACTCTGTCGTTCCGTGTCGACTTTAATCTGTACGTCCCGCAACACATGGATAAAATTAACTCACTTAATGTGGGTGATGTGAAAAGCTGGGTACAAAGCAATCGAAAAATCTACGCCCTATATAATGTCGAAAATTATGAGTTCTGTATCAGTCCAAGACTTGGCAATGGCCAAGTTTTTCTCTAGGAATTCCACCACCCAACGAACATTATTCCGCTTTCAATATGGTCATGATTTCTGTCTGGAGAACATTGCAGTGTTTAGAAAATTTATACGGAAACTGAATATCCGAACCCTTAATAGAGATCTCACAGTCTATTATTTTGAAGCAATTGGCCTCTACATAGAGATTCTTATCTTAGGATCGTCAGATCAGAATCCAGGTTGAGATCATAAAAACAAATTTCTTATCGAGAAAATTCTACGGAATCAAGTATTGTAACATTTCCATAGCTCATCCCAATGCTTCAACAGAGGGTCCAATTGAGTATAGCAAATCGCCTGTTTAGACAGACTCAGGATTTACATATCGGCCACCAAACGTCAGCACCGTAACTAAAGTTAGTGCGAATAGCTATACCATTTTCATGAAGTCGCCGTAGTTTGTATGTTGACTTAGTGGAACAAGGAGAACAAGGAGAAATATGAAAAAATGTTTTTTGGGCGATTTCCTCTCAGTAGACTTCTGGCAAAAAATCTAGGCGTAATTGAAATTGTCATGAAAATCTTCTAAAAATCTGTTGTTCGGAGTTGATATAAAGCAGTATGTGCCGCCAATCGGCAATAAAAGTAACACCGCAACAAGAGTGATGTTAGAAGCTCGGTTGTAATCCTGACTAAAGGGATGTAACAACGACCAATTAAATAAGTAAGAAATACTATTAGTGACTCTAAATTTACACAAGAATTTAAAGCCAGTTGGTGCGTACTTTAATGTCTTTTAAATTCTAAGAAACAAAAAAATATTTACGATGTAGCCGCCTCAAGCTCAAAATTGTCTTTTGCAATTCTCCAATCAAATGCAATGGAAGAACACACACACACACACAGTTGTATTTGACGTAACGGACTGTTTGAACACAAAATACACGTGATGTCAACAAACTTTTGCTTGCAAAAACTATTGATTAGAACAGTTTCAAGGTTTAAGTCAAAGGTTGCCTCTTGTAACGCCCCTCGAAATTGCTTTCTTTTTTTTTTTTTTTTGTGATTTTGTAGAAAAATATACTGAACTACTACAGTATCAATTAACATTTTAATTGAAATCTGAGTGTAATGTAATTATAATCAGCACAACAATACAATACTGGGGTCAATATTATCACTGGCATTTCCTCGATTGTAAATTATTAACCAATTAAACGATATGAAACAGTAAATCAATGATTATCTATTTTTCAAGATACAAAAACAAAACAAAAAAATAGAAACTTTACACTTAAACCGGTTCACTGTTACAGCCAATTAGTAAAATAGTTGCTGAAGTCAATTAAGACAATACGATACAGTTACTAAGGAAATCAATTATAATTATTGCAATTATAATTGCAACAAAATTATTAAATATTCACAATAAAATTTCTGTATTTTGTGTTTTAAAATGAAACTTGTACTTTTATTGCCGATCCATTCATATCGCAAAAAAAAAAAAAAAACAAAATTGCTTCCACCAACAATTAATACGAATTTACAAGAGAGAGACAGCAGGAAAAAGGACACAACAAATAAATTTAATTGAAATATCGCATGAAACTAGGAAAAGCTTCTTTATAGAGAGTTACTAAAACCCTACAAATGCTTTACAGTTTCCATAGAGTATGGTGTGGTAACGGCTTAAGAGTCAAATTACAAATAAAAAAAAAAAATAAAAAAAACCAAAAATAACCTCCCCCCTTAACTGTTAACTGAATTAAAACAAAACATTTACCATACAAAATGAAAACCACAAAGATTCATAGCGTTAAAACTGCTTCAAGGGTAAATGTATGTGCCAGTAAAGTTGAATTACACAAGATAAAAGAAAAATGAAAACAAAATACACAAGCAAATATTTCCAGAAAGGCAATTAAATGTGAGACGGAATTTGAGGGTGTTGGATTTACCGCAAATCTTAGTTTGCAAAAGAAACAGAATTTAATAAGATTAAAGAGATTCATTTGGGGGTTTTTTTTTTTATTTTTTTTTATATTTTTTTTTATATTTTTTTTTATATTTTTTTTTAAGAAAGTAATAAAACGTTGTTTTTAATTGTAAATATTTTCTATAATTAAAGAATAATTTTTACAATGTAGACCAAGACATCTGAATTGTTGGTGCATTAATTAGCAAGCGTTTAAAGACAGTTTGTAAACCAGCTCATGGCTCTCGTATACAATAAGGGGTGTTTTATAGCTAACTTGTCAAATTTCTAACACTAAAACATATGTATTTCGCATTGTACCGTAAAACACTACTTGGATACAGTCACGATTACGACCCAGTTTCTCACGCCACTTATGTTTTGTGGGTTAATTTTATACTTGAGTGGTTGCAGCTTCAGTTTAAACTCGGTTCTGAACAACAGATTTTTTTTGAGCAACTTTACATGGCTGAGAAGAAGACGCTGAATAATTATTTTTTTATTATTTTTAAACCATGGCCTCATTTCTAATTAGGTAACACACTACATACTAGACTACGGTAACTTCAAGTAAAAACAGTGACTGTAAAAGTCACCTAATAAAGCCTTGGCAGACATGCCATGTAACATCTGACGTATGAAATTAACAAGTCACATGCATAAGAGATCCTGCATTCAGAACAGCGTACTGTATCAGCATTAATTTTGTAACACAAAAAGTATTCAATGTACCTTTCTCATCCTGTAGAGTTGCTAGAGCATTAGGACCATACAACCAATTATAGTGTCCACGCGGTCCCTGTAGAATATGTCTACAATGCAATGCTAGGAAGCTGTTCTCTAATACTTAAGCCAATTCCATTTGATTCCTTCTGAGATGCATTGACTTCGCACAGATACAAAGTATGTCCTGTGGCGATTGTTTTCTTCGAATACCTATTCTGATCTAGTATTCCTTCAGTGAGCTGGCTACTACACATAGCCTTCTTTCTGAAAATCTAATGCGGGCTTTAAATCTCTTCGCACTGGTAATACCAAACAAAAGTTTAGATTGCCTTAATTCCATTTGATTTTTGCCACTCACTATTTTCTCTTTTGTCAATTGTTTACCCTTACACACTCTTCTTAGAGCATAAAATGATTCTGTCCCTCTTAGCCATGAATTTCTAAATGGTCTCAGGCCAGATAATCACATTCTATCCTCTACTTAAACGTCGTACAAATTGAGTGATCAAGTGAAGGCCTATACACATGCATAATTGGCCATTAAAATCCTGCAGTTAGGATTATGGCCTAGCTCCTCACACCACTTATGTTGTGTGTGTTAATTTTTATACATGAGTGGCGGGCCATACAGTTTAAAGTCGGCTCCAAACGACAGATTTTTAAAAAACTCCATGGCAATTTTATTTACTCTCAGAGTTTTTACCACAAATCTGCTGAGAGGAAATCGCCGAAGAAATATTTTTTCATATTTCGTATTCGAACCCTGGCCTTTCGTCTAATAAACCAACACACTAATCTGGTAGACTATGGCGACTGGCCTAACTGTCAGATATTATTACTATGTTCTGTTCTTTGTCAATTCTGTCCAAGTTGAGTTTATCATATCACTTTCACACGAATTTCCCTGTCGTTACTGAATACGAACGACGAAAACTTTTACCATAAACATTTGATTTATTTAAAGCAAGCATTGGTTGCAAAATGCATGAATTAATCAATCAAAGTCAATCAACAATCACTTTAATTCACATGTTGCATGATTAATGCAAAACTATTTTGAAGAGAGTTGTTCATTCTCTTCGCTGGTAATCAATATGTTTTCAGCAACATACGAGTATAGAAGCCAACTGTGGCTAACAATTTAAACAATTTAAAACTGTGTTAATTCATTACAGTAATTGCCGAAATAGCGAAAAAGTTTGTCAAGAATTTTTAAAGCTTAAAAAAAATTCTTTTGAATTGAAAATAATTTTTTTTTTCTTTTCGATTTTATCCATTTATTGTTTGCCTTAAGGCAGCTGGCTTGGGTTGATTAAAAAATTTCCATTCGTTTCTATTTGCTTTTGATTTTTAATTACTTGTTGGCTTAGCTGTTATTTTCTTCTCTTTTTTTTTATCACTTGTCGTACCTTTTTTTTTGGGAATATTTGAACAGGTATTTCTCTTTCACTGCAGGGTTTTAATACAATATTTCTTTATTTCTTTCGTTTTATTAGTTCATTTTTTTTTTCTAACGAGACATTAAATATTTGATTACTTTTCGTTTTTTTTCAATTTCTTTTTGTTTTTTCGTTTTTTTTTTTTTAATTTTTTTTAAATTTATTTTTTTTATATCGAATTGTGGCTTTAAAAAACCAACAAAATATTTGAACAAATTTGCACAGTTGTTTTACGGTTTTAAAGTTGTTCTTTGCTTCTTTTTTCTTTTACCAGAAGTCAAACCATAGCTGCTATTCCTTTAGTTCTGTTTGGTTATGGTTCGGGTGGGTTTTTCAGAGGCAGATACACAAATTTAATTTGAATTAAATTGTCTAATTGAGTGACACATTTTTTTTTGTTGTTGTTGTCAATAAATAATTTATTTTAATTGAAACATTTCAAGGTTTTAATTTTCTTTTTATTTTTTTTTTTAATTTAAAAATTTTTAATTTTTTTCCAAATTTTTTATACTTAAATTTCTTTTATTTTTTTATTTATTTATTTATTTATTTTCTTTTTTTTCATAAACTTTTTTTATTAAAATTTTTTTAATGTAAAATTTTTCAAATTTTTTTATACTTAAATTTTAATTTTATTTATTTTTATTTATTTTTATTTATTTGTTTTTTTTTTTTTTGATAAACTTTTTTTTTATTAAATATATTTAATTTTAAAATTTTTTAAAATTTTTTTATACATAAAATTTATTATTTTTAATAATTTTATTTTACATTATTTCTTATATTTTTTGTTTATTATTATTATTATTATTAATATTTTTGTAACACTGGTAAAAAGATAAATATTTATAAACGCTCTGTTTGAGTTAAAATCTAATCACTCTATTTTTTTTTTTAATAGAAATTATTTAATTTATTAATTTATTTAATAACTTTAATATCCAAAACACAACTTTTTCGTGATTAATAATACTTAAACGCACATACATTTTTTTTCAACTGTTAATTATATTGGTTCAGAAGTTATTTTTTTTTATGATTTGTTTCTTTTATTTATTAAATCTAAATTTATTAATTTAAATTTATTTTATAAATATTTTACTTTTGCAAACATTTAATTTAAAAAAAATTTTTATTTATTTTTTTCTTGTAAATATTTATATGAATATATTTTATTATATTTTATTTTAAAATTTAACACACATTTAGATTTTGTTAATGATTTATTATTAAAAAAAAGATTTCAAACTTATAAATTTATTATTTTAAAATATATTTTTTTATTTTTATTCTTGATTTTTTCGTTGTTCAATTTTTGCAAGCAAGCGCTTTTCCTTTTTTTTTTTTTAACTTAAAATTATCCACCAGGAATGTACCGTTAATAACCGTAGACGCTTAGGAACTGAATACTTATGGCGCCTAAATATTAACAGTTTGTTTTCAAAATGCTTTATGGCATGCCGTGCTGTGTTTGGGCAACATGCTCGAGACAAACATGTCTCAGTTGTACTGCTTGTGTATGAAAGCATTAAAGCAAAATGAAAACCAACAACTTTTTTTTTTTTTCTTAAAAATTTCCTTTCAATGAAGTCCTTTTGGCATTAGACTGTCTTCAGTTTATGTTCGTGCTTTGTTCGAAGGACTCACACACTAATTGTTTGCATTGTTTAGCAAAAAATATTTTCGTAATTTTTAGTAGGTTTTCTCAGTAAAATATTTTGTTTTTCTTAGTGAAAATGTGCAAAAAAGATACGTTTGTCAGTCAGATGACGTCTAATATTGATGAGAATTTTGATTTAATGCCCCTTTAAAGTGTTAATAATTAAAAATAATACGTGTGCCTAGTTTTCTACAAGAATAATTGCACACTACGATGTGGTCATTACAAACCTTCTGTCGGGATTACGACCTAGCTTCTCACACCATTTGTGTTGTATGTGTCTGCGTGTTATATGTTGTGAAATTTTTTGGCAATTGTTTTTACACTCAGATTTTTTTTTTTTTTTGCCAGACAGGAGATGGCCCAAAAAATTTTTTTCATATTTTCGTTTTAATGTTTGACCTACTAGAATACGGGTTTTCTTAAAACGCTGGTATATGCGATTAAATTTCAAGCCACAACTCTTCTCAAAGCCAACATAAAGCACGCCATCGATAAAATTCTGTCTGATTTATGTGCTAAAGTCTTGGAAAATTGGATATTTCAGATAAGTTGCACCCAAAGAAGTCGACACAGACATTTGAATTATTCACTCACACTTTTTTTTTATTGAAATTTAACTCTAAAATGATCAGATGCATGCCACAAAATTCTGTTACTAAATAAATTATCTTTTTAACTTTACGTTTAAATTAAATGCTGCTTTCAAAGGCGGTAATACTGGAGGCAATTATAATTTCCAGGTTACAACTACAACTCCTATATCAAATGAATTTTCACAGGTGGTGGCAAAGTGTTTTAATTAAGTTTGAAAATGCAATTGTGGCAACAGTTTAAAACTCCGCCAGCTACTATTACTCATTTAGTTGTATTAGTTACCGCAAGAGTTTGTTATTATTTCTCGCTACAACAGCTGCTTGAATTAAAAATTTCATGAGAATGAGATACGCAAGTGAAAATAGTTTGTTTTAAAGTGTTTTCAAAAGCGCTTGCAAAATCAACAATGCTAAGGCTGTGGTTTCGATTTTATAATAAACCCTCTACCATAACTGCATAATCATTTACAACAACTGTATCTCATTAATCATAAGGTTAGAAATGTTCGTTTCTAATTCGAAGAAAAGCGTGAACTTTTGTTTTAACAAGCAATCCATTTCGCGCACTTGTACTCATAAATTTGTTTCTCATGAATTGTTTGTTTCTAATTTAAGAAATAATTCCATGAATTTGGTATTTTATACGAATTAATTTAATTTCATTTGTTTTAGTCGCAATAGACGACCAAGAGATACATTATTTGCAAATTGAATAAAGAGGTTAGGTTAGGCAGATAACCTAGTCTGCCATTGATATCAGGCTGGCATTTGTAAATCTTAAAATTTTTTACCACGCCCCCAAGCAATGTATTTTCCTTAACTTCTTATAACTAGGCACCAATTTTTTTTTCTTGTTTCGAGTAACTGTATTTCCCACATAAAATGTTAAATGCCACGATTCCTGTTTGTATTTGTTTTGGTTTAGTTAGTCCTGTGACCGTGCATACATAAAGGATTATAATTGGGAAAGCGGCTAAAATTTAGCGCCATTGAAATACGTTTACTCGTATGTATGCGTATATACGTATGTATGTGTATATGTTCATATGCAAACAATAAACAAATACTGCATAAATTGCTGCTGGGTTCACCAGTAAATCATAACCTATTGCGACGAACGAAAAGAGCGAGAGTGATAGAGAGGTAAGGGCAATAAACACGAATAGAATTAAATTCAATATCTACTACACAATCCTACAAAAGTTTACGTACATATATATGTATTAGTTTGGTCACTGGATGTATTAATGGGCATATATAGATGACACCACTAGAAGATCACTGATTTGGGCGCTACGTTTACTTATTTAATTGATCATTACAATACTTTAGTCAGGATTACGACCTAGTTTTTTTCACCACCCATACTAAAGATGTTAATTTTAATCGATGATGAACAACAGATTTTTGAGGAACTTTTCATGGCAATTTTTTTATCTTTCTCTCAGGTTTTTTTGCCAAAAATCTGACGGGAGGAAGTCGCCGAAGAAATATTTTTTTTTATATTTTCGTTTTGGTGGAGATGTCTGATCGGGGGCTTGAACCATGGTCTCACATCTAATAAGCTGACATTTGACCTACTAGACTACGACGACTTCAATCATGTTATGTTGTTTAATTTTATCCAAAAGCTGTTGAAGAATTTGAAAAAGTCCAGCATCCGAACGCTAACCCCTTTTGGCCGAATCTAGAATCGTTTGTTTAGCTGTGGCAAATCTCTCTTGACGGTGAAGAAGGTGACCTATAGAAAGGGTGCTAAAATGCATTTCGCTTTGTTTTGATTTGTAGTTTTTTAGTTTGATTTTCAATAATTAATTGTCACAATCAAGTTTTATTATCTACTTTCAAATATTGTAAGCAAAACCAGTTAAACGTATAGATATTTTGGGTAATAACTATTGTTACACACTGTGCTGTGCTGTTCTTTTTGCCACAAAATTGTATTGCCGCCGGATGATATTGTTTTCCCTCAAACAATGCTGGCATTGAAGATGGGTAACCTTACTTTTATCGATCAAAAATACGCTTATGTGGGTTAGACAACAACAACAACGAAGTTAACCAATTTAACATTTTGTGAACTTTTGGGGTTAAAAAAAGAAACAATTTTTTGCCTGAAATTAAAGACTTTTGTTGACACATCATACAGGGAAAGTAATTCAACCGTCTGTCTGCTTGACTATAATTTATCTTAATTGATGCAGAACTCAAATACTCTTTAACTTCAGAGCAGAGATTGTCATTTAAAATGTGAGCATCTATGATAGACCACCTATCTGGCAATACTGCTTGTGTATGAACCTCATTTCCTTCTTGGTTGGCATGTTAATAAGCAAACATTTTTTTATTAGACGCTCAGAAAACCACACGCATTCTTACAGAAGCTAATACACCCATTACCAGTGACTGTTTGGAGCGACTTGTGGAGCAGAGGCTTCATTGACCCATACTTCTTTGAGGATGGCGCAACCATTACGGTAAATGGAGACATCTATCGCACTATGATAACCGATTTATTTGACCTACTCTTCATGGTATTGATATAAACGATGTTTGATCTCAACAGAATGGTGCAACTCGTTACACACGTCATGCCATCAAACGTTTGATGGCTATTTAATTAGCCGAAATGATGATGTCGATTGGTCGCCAGGAGGCTGCGATTTGACACCGTTGGACAGTTTTCTAGGAGAAGCCGTTAAAGAAAAGTGTTATGCCAACAAACCAGAAACAACTGAGTATTTGAAGGCCAACATTCGTGATGCCATTGCCGAGATACGACCCTATACACTCGAAAAAAATCACAAAAATTGATACTATGAGGCCTGCCGTGGCAGTCATAGGAATGAAATAATATTCCATTTCTAACCGGAATAATTGTACTTCACCAAGTGTAGTACTTCTTAATAAACAATTCATTTCTATTTAATTATTAAAAAAGAAAATTCTTTGGCAATTACTTTAACCAAAAACTTTTATTTTTTCATTCGAATGACGACAACAACTATTACAAAGCATACCTAAGCTTAATAGAAATAAAATTGTTTTGAATTTTGATGTTGTCTTCTCTTATTATTCTCGATAACATATCATTCTTTAACTCATCAGAAATCGAAAAGTTTTTCTTTTAATGTTAAAACGATTAATTCATTCATTCATTTCAAGTGTTCATTTAAGTGTTGTGGCTCTTCTAAGAAACTGTTGAATTAAAGACAAACAAAGAGAAAACAATTTTGTCTGTCTACGTAACTTATCACACATGGTCAGGGGTGCCAACATTAACAACCGATAACAAGTGTACGATTGAATGCATTCTGATATTTTTTATAATTTTCTTTACCAAACTTTTTCTATAACAAAGTTCTGAAGATTCTGGTGATAAGAGAGGTCAATACTTGGGTAATAAAAACAATACCGAGTTCTATGTACTTCAAGATACGTTGTGTGACAATGTCAAACACCAAAGTTGTTGTAGCTGTCAAAGAGCTAAAAGATAAACACACCCGACACACACAATATCTGATAAGCATAAAGTAATTGCTTGGCGAAAAAGTTTCTCATGCGATTTGTTTTGTTTTGTTTTGTTTTGTTTATTGCCTCGGGGTACTAAAAGAGTGAACCCCTTAGATTTGGCGATATGATATCCGTTTATTGGCATGTTTTGACACTTACTGAACACAAATTTCTGTTAAAAAAAAGAGGTTTTGTTATCGATTAATGTCTTTAAATATTTATCGAGGTTATGTTTATAAAAAAAAAATTAAAAATGGTCTTTCATTAAAAGCTTTCTATTTTCAAAATTTAAATAAAACAAAGTGTGTGTGTGTGAGATATGATCGACATTTTTATTCACATTCGAAACTCAAGGCTTCTCTAGGTAGAGCACAAGCAAAATATCCATCGGTCATATAAAGCAGGCTAAATTTTGAACGATGGCATGGCTTATATTGGCTTTAAGGACCGTTTTGGTTTGTGGTTTATTTGCATACACCTGCGATTAAGGAAACCGTCAACAAGAAAAAGCCTAATGGGGTCAAATCGCATGTTTTCGGTGAACAGTTCACATCAAAGCTGTCGTGTAGAATCTTCAATGTGGCAGGAGCTGTATGGTGCATAGGACATAGGTCCTATTGCAACCACTAGTGTTGTTTCCAATTCATTAAATTCAGGCCAACAGAAGACGGCAATCACCAGCCTTTATTAACCGCCGTTGACACTGATGGGACGGACACTGATGGCTTGCCGTTGACCAACCTTCAGGAGATGATGGAAAGGTAATTGTAGGAGAAAGGAAAGAGGTGTGGTGTGCAAGAAATTTTATCGTTTAAAAGTAGAACGCCAACACAAAATTCACAAGTCTACACTGTTGACTTAATGAGAAGCTTTTTGAGTAGCTTTTGAAGCTTGTGTGAATTTTTTTTTGGTTCCAAATGCAACAATTTTTGTTTGTTCACTTACCAATTCATTTAGAAAAGCGCCTCATGGTTGAAGAAAAATTTTCGACAAAAATTTGGATCATACAGAGTCCCCCCCACCCATTCATTGTTGTATAAAGCTGTTTACCTCCCAGTCCAGGGTGATTTTGCAAAACAAGCTGAATAAACGCCAACTAATTTTACTATCAAAGTTACGAGTATCCCTGTTGGAAGACTCTATACAATAGACGAAGAAAAATCTTCAGATTTCTCTTTGCATTTTCAAGCAATGGTTTCTTGACTTCGTTTATGAAGCTGATGAGAATGAAATCAACGGCAGACAGCAGTAATTACGTTGGAAAATTTTCCCGACATAAGAGAGAAAATTAGCATCACACAGTAAATAAATGACAGAATTAATGAACGAATTAATGAATGAAAGAATGACTGTGTTAATGAAATTTACTCGTAAATATGAAAAGTATTATTAAATGAGATTTTACTTGAAAACCTTCAGTATTTAAACTGAAACAAACATTCTAGATTCACACCTTTTATCTATTCATGGTAAAAAAATTGTTTTAAACAACTTATAACTTAACATACAAATTTAATTGTGGGAAAAGCTTAAAGTACCATAAGCAAAGTACCATGACGCACCAAATCTATGTGATGAGTACTGCTGTAGGCATCGCTTATATGTCCTTCTATGTTGTTCTGCTTCAAATTTTATGAATTTTTTCACCATGGATTCTCGATAAAGTAAAGTTTATGGCGATAAAGGGCATTACCGTGGCTATTATAGAAGAAAATCTGCATTATGCACTGATTTTATCTTGTAATCTGACTTTAACAGTATTGTCACTTAATATTGTGGCCAAAATCTAGCTTTCCAATTCATTTAATCCGCTAAGAGAGAGAGGCAGAGGAAACAGGGCTTTCAAGATTTTCCCAAGAAAATGAACAAACAAAACAAGCTCAATAAATTCAACAGAAGTCTACAAAAAAAAAAAAACCCAAATAATGGAGAGAACAATTCAGAGAAAAAAATTTTGTTTAATAAAGTTCTTGCAAAGAGGACAACAAACAACCACAAAAAAAACTTGTCATTTTACTTTTTGATTTCTTTCCTCTTGTGTTCTTTTTTTTGTGGACATGATTGTCAATTTGGCTTAAGTTTGTTGTCAATTTCTTAATTCTTCATATGTTTGTTTGAATTTGATTTTCTTTCTATTTTTGGTTTCTTTGTTTTAAACGAAAAATTACAATAACAGTGTGATTAGGAACGAATTCCAGAAAGTCAGAATTTGTTTTCCTACTAATGACATGACAAACCTATTGAACAAACTAAAATAGTGTGGCTTCAAACCCCAGCTAGTGTCTAGTCTAGTACAGCCAACAATATGCCAACAATTTTATTAATTTTCTTAGCAATTTCATGATCGTGTATAGTAAATACTTTGTCGATGTCTATGGCGATTAGTAAAAATCAAGATCCATCGCAGCAATATCGTATTGTTTATGTCGATTTAGACCTACTAAGAGAGAGTATAATACAGAAAAATCACTCTACAGCATGGGTGATGTGAGAAGCGAGGTTGTAATCCTGAATTACTTCCATCTACCAATTATGTAAGTATGTATTAGTGTCGGATGTCATCGCTAATCTACGAGAAGGCTTAAAAAGAGTGAAAGGAATCAGTTGGTTGCTACATATTGTTTTATAAGAGGTCACAGAAGAGTTAAGAGATATTCGGTCTTGTAGTAAAATATTCAAAGTCCATGAGAAAACTTGCGACTTGCATTCAAAGTAAAGTTTACATTTTTAGTGTACAATTCTAGAAGTTGACTCGAGATTAACATTGTAAGCTGAATCAGTAAGGCACGGCTGAAGTGCAGTCACATTAGATTGCTAAGAGGATATTTTCCGCTTTGGCCACCAAGGGGATTTTAAGGAATTTTTAAGAATTTTTTTTTTTTTTTTTTTTTTTTTTTTTTTTTTTTTTTTAAAGAAAGATGAGATGAGGCGACTATTCTTCTTTAGTTAAATAGGTTTGAGATAAACTAAGCTTTTGTTGGGCAATTAAATTGATTTGTATTATGCATCAGATTTTCGAAAAGGAAACGACGATCCCTGTTTTGGATGGCATTGATACGGTGTCAAATTCAGTGCCCTATAGTGGGCCTATTTTGATTGTTAGCGAATCATTCTGAATGTGTTGCGCACTTATTTGTCACTCTATGATTTGTTGAGATAGACGTTTGTAAAGTTATTGTATTGTTGGTCTCTGTTAAGTATGCGAAAACTGCAGTGTATGAAACAGTTGTAGAAACTATTTATTGTCACTCTGTTGATTATGAAAGAAACGTATGTGTGTGTGTAAATATATAAGTACACATATGTTATTTAGTTATAACAACCATATAGCAAATCCATGGTATTAACCAAAAATAACGGACTTGATACGCCAACTGGGCGTAACTTTAACTTAATTTTGTACGACAAACAATTTAATGCTTGCGTTGCAAAATATACGAAAATTTTTATACAAAAAAAAATTTCTTTTTTGCTTCTTATTTCCATTAAATTCTACGTAATTTTGTGCGTTTAATTCAGACATTGTTTTTTTTTTTTTTAAATTACTGACTTTACACGACTAAATTTTTGCTTATTTTTAAGGAAAAATTTTCCAAGCAAAGAAATCTCTACTCCTGCTTCAGCCAGCATAATTGGATACATACAGGGAAGAAAATACTACGAAAGGTTTTCATTTGATGGAAACAATTTTTTTTTTTATTTTATTTTCAGCTTTTTGTGCACAACCTAAGCTTATTGGGTGTTATATGTAGACATTGAATTGAGAAAATAAAAAAAAAAATTGCCAGGAAAAAAGGTTCAATTGCTAAATATTTATGCACAATGAAACCAATTTCAGTTTTTGAACATAATCTGTTGAATTGTTCCTTTTTTTCCAATGTTTTTTTTTAGAACATTACCACCCGAACAGAATATAAACGACAAACAAAATTTCTATGATAGTTTTTCAAACACGGAGAGTAAGGAAACTACGTATTTTCCGTAGACAAATTTTTCATTTTATCTTCACCAATGAGAAGGACATTCATTTATGTTCTCTTTTTTATTTTCATTTTGTTGCTACAATTGTTTGGCAACTCTTTTGTATGCGATATGGTTGAGTGTCGTATCATCTGGTAAATTTTTTCATACTATTTGTGTTTCCAATAGCATGAGAGAGAGACACACATAGAGTCGGCATTGAGACTCATGCCTTTAATTAAGAAATTTATTGAATTTGGTGCGATACCAAGACACATCGGGCTCAACAATGTATTTAATTGAGAAGAATGTTGTTTATGTCAACCCTGTCAATATGGCAATCACTATATATTGACGTTTAAGCTTTTCTTGAGATCTGAATTGAATGATTTGGACGCCAACAACATGTGGTTTGAACAGGACGGCGCTATGTGTCACATAGCTCATGCCATATTGGATATTATGCACGAGCGATTTGAGGGCATTGTTATCTCACGTGGAAATCGTGCAGTCATCGTAGTCTAGTAGGTAGTGTATTCGCTTAATAGACGTGGGGCCATGATTCTAACAAAACCGAAATATGAAAAAATATTTCTTTGACGGCTTCCTCTCAGCAGCTTTCTGGCAAAAACTCTGAGAGTAAATAAAAAATTTCCATTTCAATAGAAGTTTCCTCTCAATACCTACTGTCGTAGTCTAGTAAGTAATGTGATGTCTTATTAGACGTATGGCCCAGGTCAGCCATATCTAACAAAACCGAAATATGGAAAAATATTTCTTCGGCGACTTTCTCGCAGCAGATTCCTGGCAAAAACTCTGAGACTAAAAACAAAATTGCCATGAAAAGTCTCTCAAAAATCTGTCGTTCGGAGGCAACTTTAAACTGTAGGTACCCCGTCACTCATGGCTAAAATTAGCACACAGCATAAGTGGTGAGAGAAGCTCGATTGTAATTCCGACTGAAGGGTTGTAATGGTCAATTATGTACGTATCTATGTAATCACACGTGGAAGTGATATAAACTGGCCACTGAGTTGTGGGATTTGTTCTAGGTAAACTTTTTCTCGTGGAGTGGAGCGGTCCTTAAAGCCAACATAACTCAGGCATTTGATCAAATACAAACTGATTTACGTGCCAGAGTTATATAATTATTCAGTTATATATTATTCAGAAGTACGCCACCCAGAGTAGTCATAACGGACTCAAAAAATTCGTAACTTTCAACTGTAGGTCCCACCACTCATGCTAGGTTGTAATCCTGAATAAAGGATTGTATATTCCATACATAATGGAAAAAGAACTTTGTATTCCAAAAACAATGAAGCATGATGTACTACAGGCTGTTGTGTAAATAAAAACTATTTTTCAGTCCTTTCAGCATCAAAGGAAAAAAATTTTTTCGAAACTGGTGATATTGCTGTGCATGGAGTGTTGTGCATGCTGTTTTAATTTAATTTCCAAACACATGAAACCGTTAAAGTCCGTTTTTTTTTATTGAATTTATGCCACGTGTATCTGTATAGGATGCCAGTAAAAAGTGGTAAGTGTTGGGAGAATATTTTATGCTTCAAACACAAATGTGTTGGATACTGATTCATCAGGCACTGTGCCATCGTTCCACTGGCCAATACACAGTGTAAACGGATGGGTACTGCGTAAGACTGTATGATACTTGGAAAAACACAATTTATTTCGCTGGAGAAGAATTAGTTGTAGAAGCGATAGAATAGTGAAATACAAGCAACGTTATCACAGTGATATACCCTACAAATGGACATCGAGTAACCGGGCCCCCATACATGAAAGTTGTATGCCATTCTCGGTCGGATACAAGTTCTGTATATCGTAAGGAGATAAAATCTACTGAAGATCTCTCACTGTCTTAAGAAACTGAGGCATTTGAATGTATCTTACGACATTGAATTTTTGTCCAGAACATCAATAACATCTGACTCCCTAATGACAATTTATTGAAATCCTACATTGATTATAAGCCTCCAGTCATTGACCATTGATCCCTGCATTGACTAGATGTAGGCGGGATATGAGTGAGTAGTTCACTTTAATCTTTTTCGGCTCAATCTCCAAAAGGCTTTGTCTCTGAACGGAAGAACATGAATGACAAATTTTCCTGTCATCTGCAGCATGCAAGTAGAGTAGGTAGGAGGCGAAGTTAGAGAGAAAATATAGAAAGTTGGGGGAAATTGTCTGACAGTGATCACAACCCGAATAAATGGTCATCTAAGCGAATCATCCGTTCTTAGTGTTAGATTTTCAAACTGACAAGTTTTATAGTTGAATGTGTACTCAATAGATAAACTATGGAGGCAGTTTACAGTTCTAGAAAAAATTAATGACAAATCATTATGGAGTCGTCATAGTTGATTAGCTAGTTAGTTGGCTTACTAAACATGAGCCCATGGTTCAAACCACAGCTTAGACAGCTCCTGAATAAAACCAAATATGAAAAATAAGAGTTTCTCAACAGGTTTCTTGTAAAATCCCCGAGAGTAAATGAAATTGCCAGGATAAACTTTCAACGTCTGCCGTCTGGTATCAGCGTTAAAGCAGGCACCGGTACTTATGTATACAATTACAGCACATAACATGAGTGTTGTGAGAAGCTAGGTTGTAATCCTGACTAGAGTATAGTAATGGCCAATTAAGTAACCATTATGTTACTGCAAATGTGGTGCCAAGAACTTACTCAAATGAAATTTATTGTCGGTCAACATAACCATTTTTGCTGAGAGACATCACTCTCACTTTACTATGGTTATGGGTGACAGGTAGAAACAATTGAATAATAACTCGTATATCACATAGACTAGCTGGTCTTAATCATTTTGACTGGGCAATATTGAGCGTACATTAAAGGGATCAAAATAACTGTCTATTAAATTCAATATCATGCGTCAACATCAATAATTCTTTGTTTCGTTTATTTGAATTCAAAATGTAAACCTTTTCAGAACAACACCCTTTACGGTTTAATTTATTTTGTCACACTCTAACAAGCTTATAGACCTCTGTGTGGTTTAAAATGTTTGACGTTATTCTCTTAAAAAAAAAAGGAAACTCTGATTCAATTATTTTCTATTAATAGGTCACCTTACCTATATCGGAAATGTATTTTCTCTGCGGTTGGTAAGCACGTTTGGTTTTAAACCCCAAAATAAAGGAAAATTGTTCAAAATGGAAATATTGAAGAAAGACTAAAGAAATAAGAGACTTAAAAGAAATAAATTAAATGAAATTATCTGTGGATACAGCAATCAGAAAGTGTCCATCAAACCAAATGGAAAGAAGATATGAAAGAGCATTTTAAGAGTGTTTGAGCGAAAAACGAAAACTCACAAGCCACAAACCACAAATCGAGAGAACAGCAAGAGAACAATAATGTCCTATTGACTCATATTGAAACAAAAATAGAAGAACAAAAAATAAAACAACAAAGTCTTGAATTAAATTTCTCAATTTTAATACGGAAATGAAATGACAAAAAAAGGAAGAAAAGAAAAATTCTATCAATGTGGGTAGACTTTAAAACAAAAGTAAGATTTATTTTCTTAGAAAAAAAAATAAGATTAATATTAAAATAATGATTCAAAATACTAAAGGCATGAGTTCGAACAACGAAATTAGGTTGTGGAACGAAAGAGGGCGTAATATTTATGATTTGTAGTTATTTGTGAAGTCGCCATATACTAGTAGGTAGTCTATTGAGATATTAAACGCCATTCCTTGGTTCAAAACACAGCTCAGCTATTTAGAACAAAACGAAATCTGAAAAAATTATTTCTTTCGGTAACTTCTTCTCAATAGTCTTCTTGAAAAAACTCATGAGAGCAACCAAATATTGCCATGAAAAGTTTCCCACATAAATCTGTCGTTTGCAGTTGACATTAAACTGTAGGTTCTGCCACTCATGAATATAAATTTAACACACACAACATGGGGTTTTGTGAGATGTTAGATTGTAATCTTGATTAAAGGATTGTAATGACCAGTTAAGTAAGTATTTTTATTATTTCGCTACAGCGCAATTGATTATCGAAGAATATAGGTTAGGTTAGATCGACTCAGTGGCTTATATGGCCCATTGTGTTACAAAGTGTAAGCCCCTGATCACGATCGGTTAGTAGTGGCTTTGAACAACGCGGAGCTTCGGATGAAACCCCGGCCAGTTCAGTTAGTGGTACGTGCGCTACCTTGCTCAGATCTCCAAATGTTCTGTCAACCCAAAACCAATGGCGTCTGTTTTGAAGTGCAGGCACTCACAGTAAAAGTGTTGTACGATTCCGTTTCTGCTACACCCTGGCTGTATATACAATTAATAGCGCAGAGTTAGAATTCCTCTTAGAGTGGGAACTCGAGTAGTACCTTGGTTTTTCTGCTGTCCTCTGCTGGACACAACAGTTTTGAAATCCGGCAATGACATGTGTTGGACTACCTACGGTTTCTTGAATTCCATGCTACCATTTTCAATTAAAAAAGTATTCTTACAGTATTGCCCTGTGTATTGTCTCTTCCTCTGACATCTCCGATCCCTTCCGTGCCTGTTCATCCACCTTTTCGTTTTCTTCTATGCCACAAACCAGGGAACCGAGTAGAAGTACGTGTTGCTGTGGAGAATTCTATGAACCCCTTAAATAAAGAATTAATAAAACAGAAAAATTGTGTTGTTGTTTTCATTAAAGCGTAACAGTATCCGTATCTTTTAATTCCTGCATAATTTCGAGGATTTATGCCTTTACACACTGACATATACAATCACGTTCATTAAATTTTTTGTTTATCCTTCTTGTGAACATCATTTGTTTTACAGTTTTTTGTTGCTTCATTTACGGTTTTAATGTTTTTTTTTCTTTTTTTTTTTTTTGTCATATTTTTTAATACAGCCTGGCATTAACGTAACAAATTTACGAATTTACGAATTTACACAAAAACCACAGCAAATACGATCCACAAACCAAATACAAATTCATTCCACATACACAATCAACTAACATGTTGTGTTTCAATCTTCAATCTTTTTCCTACAAAACCTATGTTCGCCTTTTGTTTTGTGTTGGAGTTTGTGGTCGCAACATACTTCGTTTACCGCTGTCAGGTTGCATATGTTTGCTAAGTTGGTGTTCGTTTCATCACTTGTTTGTTCATTCCAGTTCATTTGTCATTACATTGTGTTGTGACAACAACAACAGCTGCAATAACCGTTACTGTTATAACAACGATTCTCAAAATGTAAACAAAACCAATATCAGCCTGAGACTCATTGTGAATGAATGAACATTTTCAAGAGTCATTGAATTTTGTAAATGGCTGGGTGTGAGTGGGCATGTACTTTTGATTGCTGTTACGTAGTAAAACTGTTATTTCCACGAAAACGATTCTATTTTTACAACAACAATCCTATCTATTTTGAATACGTAATTACTTTTGCACACCACTTTTCCTTTCCTATCGTTTCCTTTCTATGTTTTTATTACTTTCGTGTTATTTCTTTATTTGTTCTGTGTGTTATGTCTTGTTGCCCTTGTGGGTATAGTTATTGTAACAAATAGTCTTCACCTCAACCTGACGCTATTCATTATACACTAATAAAGCAAGTGAGAGCTAAAGTAACTTGAATAGATTTTCAAGCAATAAAATCTAGTTTAGGTTGTATTTTTTTTATTTTTCCAGTAAATGTTAAATTAACTGAGATTGTTAGGCTACAATGATTGAAAAGTTTGAAAAAGTATAAAAATCTAGAAAATAGTAAATGTTGGAGAAGGAAAACCTTTGAATTTTACAAAATAAATGTGAGATGGATTGCTTCCTCATCATAGATAACCAAGTTAAAAGGATTTTTATTTTTTCATAAATTCTAATAAATAGAATAAACAGTAATATGGTAGAAATTGCCTAGATAGCCATGGTATCAAAGACTCCAAAACGGTTTTTGTTGCGGTCGGGTATTGCTCACGATAGAAGATATTGGTGACGACGATAATATAGGCGCTAAAGCTAATATTTTTATCATCGATAAAAAAAATGCCAATCATCGACAAAAAATGCTATTTATCGTACAAGAAAAAAGCAAGTTATCGAGCAAAACAAATTGCAACTCATTGACCATATAAAGTGCAAGTCATCTACCAAAAAATACAAGTCTTCAGCCAAAAGAACGCATGCCATCGTTAAAAACTGTAAAAAAAAATGCAAGTCATCTACCACGGAATTAAAACTTGGAATTAATACGCCATTTTGTTTTCCTTTATTTAAAAAACCTGTATTAACTCAATGAGAACTATTAAAGTTTCTACTTTCATTCCCTCACAATTTCAATTTTATCCGTATTGACATCGAGCACTATTTTGTTAATAATTTGAAAGAAAACAATTTGCTTCAGCGCCTGTATCTACTAGGAAACTTGTTTCGGAATTTTTTTTTTTTTTTTTTTGCTATAAAAAAGTTTGTTTCGTTGCCTATATACACCGGTCTTAAGTCACGCTTGACAGTAAGAAACCTGGTTTTTCTATGATTTAATGGCTATCCAACCCAATAGATTTAATTTTTCGGATTTTTGAAGGCTTATTATTATCAGGTCAATCAGGATTACAACCTAGCTTCTCGTTTAATTTTATATACGACTGGCGGTAGCTACAGTTAAAAGATCCGAACGACAGATTTTTGAGAAACTTTTCATGGCAAATTGATTCACTCTCAGAGATTTTGCCAGAAATATGCTGAAGGGAAGTTACCAAAGAAATATTTTTTCCTATTTTCGTTTTGGCGTCTGGCGTCTAATAAACCATCTCAGTGCCTACTAGACTACAGCGACTTTTATCTTCAATAAGCAGGTTTTTTCCCCCGAATACAATCTGTTTTTTGACGTATCTTCCACGGTTCTGATATTTACATTAAACATTGTTTTATTGTGGCTTTAATACGTTTTTTTTTACTAATTTTATTTCTTTAAATCTTATCGAAATTAAGGTCACAATTTAAGTTTAAAAACCAAAGCCAAAACTGAATGACACATTGTGGGTAAATATTATAACACAATAGTTAAGCATCAGTAGTAGCAGCAGCAACAGCTTCATGTAATTATAATTTTGATGACACAAACTACATTAAAATTGTGCCTGAAAATCAAATTAAAAGTCAATTTTCATTATATTTCACTAGACATTCTGCTACACACTTCTCTCGCTTGCTCTTATTGCCTATCATTTTCTCTTTTTTACCTCTTTAATTGGTTTAAATTCCGGACATTAAAAGGGGAGAAAAATGCTTATAAATGTGTTTACATTGTGAATAGTAATAAAAAGAAGAAGAAGGAAAATGTTTAAAAAATGTTACAAAGAGATGAAAATTATTGTGAAACTTCATTTTGAGCCACAACAACAGCCAACTATTGTGGCTAATATCAGACGTATGAGCAAACATTTGCATCCATGCTGTAATCATAGAGAACACATACGTTCAGGTGTATGATATTGATGGCATTGGAAAAGGGATTAAAAATTTAACATAACCTGCATAAATATTTCAAATAGTTGCCACGTAAAAAGTAAAAAAAAAAACAAGTTAAAAAAACTATGTTTCTCTATGCAAATAAGAGAAACTTTTTCGTTTTTAGTTCGAACGAACGCAAAGCTCTGTCAGCTTTCTTTTTTATTTCATTTTACATGTCTACGTACCTATACTTGACGATTATTTTATGAGCATATACAAATATTTCTACACAAAAGAATAGTTTTTATTGTGATTGTTAAATTTTATGTAAATTTTTAATAACAAAAGGTCTGTAATTGTTTTTATATTTTGTAGACATGCATAGCTTTAACTTAATCGGTCACTAAAACCCTTTAGTTAGGATTACAACCCAGATTCCCAGACTACTTATGTGTGTTAATTTTATACATGAAAGGCGAGACGGGAGCTACAGTTTGACGTCTACTTAAATCGACAGATTTTTTAGAAGCTTTTTTCATGGCAATTTTATTTATTCTCAGAGTTTTTGCCAGAAAACTGCTGAAAGGAAATTGACGAACAAATATTTTTTTCAGATTTTGTTACGTTTTGAGTCAGAAACTGAACTACGAGTACTTATCTAATGAGCCAACACACTACCTATTAGACTAGCGCATTGTAATATATAGTGATGTGAGGCATAATAAGAATACCAATGAGAGGCTTAGAGATTTATCGTCTTAAGAGTGATCTGACGCTAGGACACTGTGTTTATTGCAGTGCCAAGGCCTTCATCTTAATTAAATAAATTAATACCACAACAATAATGAAGTCACCGTAGTCTAGTAGATAGTGTGGTGGCTTATTAGACGTGTGGCCACGGTTCAAACCCCAGGGCAGACATCAAAACGAAATATAAAAAAAAAAAAAACATATCTTTGGCGATTTCCTTTCTGCAGATTTCTGACAAAAAGTCTGAGAGTAAACAAAAAATTGCCATCAAAAGCTACTCAAAAGTCTGTCGTTCGGAATCGATTTTAAATTGTAGGTCAGGACACTCATGCATAAAATTGACTCACACAACATCAGTGTTCATACCAAGTAGATCATAATCCTGACTAAAGGGTTGTAATGCTCATTCAGTTATGTATGTATGTAAGACCACAATAAATTTTTACTTGTAACCAGAGTTTAGATCGCCCCCTCTTTATTATTTTTTTTTTATTAGAAATTCAAGTTTTTTTTTTTATTTCTTTTTGTTTTTTTTTAGGTTTGTCTTCCGGATTATTTTCTCCAATCACAATGCACTCCCGGAATATAAAGGGAAATTTCAAAATCAATCCCTATTTCCCAAGAAGTAAAATATTATGGAAAATGAAAAAATCTACTTAAAATACCACTCTCTTCCCTCCACCATAATGCAGTGTGAGAGTTTTATTGGGTAAGTGAACAATACATTAATAAAAGTTTTCAAAATCCATTGAATTTAATTGTTTAGACATGTTTAAGTACGAATACGAATGAGTTTAATGAGGAAAAAGGGTATTTATTCTGGAAAAATTAAAACATTTATAGCCATGGGCCTAAATATACTCATTTTCTATTAACTTTTACTCAACAGGCAGTGACATAAAATATTTAATTTTCATAAAAAAAAAGAAAGATCAGTTGCAAAATGATATTTTTTTTTTTTGTATCAATTCTAGTAATATTTTCATATTTTTTTTAAAGAACTAAATACCTGTCTATCAGTTTTCAAGTAGATTTATAATTTTGCTTCAATTAACTTTTTTAATTAAGAAGTTTACAATTCCATTTCCATAATACTCGACGTCAGCAATTTACTAAGAAATAAAGTTTGTTAACCATTTTTAAACAACATGATTAGTTGTTCAGCAAAGAAAACTAATTATTTTCGCGGAAAAGTTTGTCTGTCAAACTATTGGGTGTTGGAAATAGTATTGCAAGTTTTTTTTACCATTCTCATGAAGCCTTAGAATACAGCGTAATCAATTTATCTATACAATGCGAACACTTTGTACATCCAATATAAATTGTTTTAAACTTTTTAAGCAGCTTTTAGTTTGTGGTTTACAGTTAAGAAATTTCATCCAAAATTCCATCAAAATTAACCCATAACGGGTAAATGAAACTAACAATGGCTTATGAATACAGTTAAGTAGGAAAACACAGTTATTATATGTAAATTACTGCAATTAGGGCCATACTAAGTTGTTGATTCCATTGAATTAACAACAACAACAATTGTTATAAAAATATATAAAAAAGAGCATTTTTCCATTCACCACAATATTCCAAAGCATTTTCTAATTACTATTTGTTCTCGTAAAATTCTGTGCGAGAATGTATGAAAAATTTTTGAATTAAATTTTTAACGACTGAAATAGAAAACCATAAAATATTTGTCAATCAACCTCATTATGAAAATTCATCACACGGAAAATGTTTTTATGTTCAAAACTAAATAACGTTTTCAAGAAAATGTCACATCAAATGATGCCAGTGAATAATAAAATGTTTTTTTATTTCACACCGACAGAAAGCCAATGATGTTTATCAATAGTTAACTATAGTGCGGACATTAAAATTAAGTACAGAAATGTTTCTAAAACTAAAGCCATTTAAGGATAAAAGTGATTCAGTCCACTACTTATCCGTACCAACTCCTTCTCCTGGTACCAACTAATTTGAAACACTCTGTAGCTCATCGTAGCTCATCATCAGCTATGCAAAGATATGTTCTTGTGCATTTCGCTAATGAGTAAATTGCTATCATCAAACTCCTTCAACCAGCTTACAACCTTCCATTTAAAATGGAAAGAAACTGGGCAACTATCCTGGAAACAGCTCCCTATTGTTGTTGATATGTTCTTAGGCAAAGTACTGAATCATTGAACCTTATTTAACAAATCTGTTGGATATTATTATCTGTTGGTAGCACACATTGGAAGTGCTTCGATAGTATGGGAGAATGCAAAGTATATTTCCAATATGCTGATAATTTTAATTGTTTAAAGACAAATGAGATTGCTGTCTGAAAGGTTTTTGTCTCAATTTCTAAAGGTAGAATTAGCCAAACGTTTTCAGAATGTACGTTTGTTTTTAGAATACGAAAAACAATGAAACCGTTTTCCGAACTGTAATGTAATTTCGGTAAGCATTTGAATTGCTTTCTGTATTGTAAAAACGAACTTACGTTCCATTACGTTCCCTAAACGTTTGGCTAATTGTTGCTTTAGTCTTTGAATAAATGAAGAAATGTGAATGAGAAATATTATTGCCATCCGCAGAATAAGACATAAGACTGATTGTCAAGCGTTCACACAACGTACTTTTAGTTTTAAAATATGCAAAGCAATGAAACCGATTACCGAACTATAATATAATAACGTTTGGCTAATTGTTGCTTTAGTCTTTGAACAACTGAAAAAATATGAATGAAAAGGATTGATTGCGTGTTAAAGGGAGAACGGAAATCCTTAATAGTCCATGATTATTTTCATTTCTTTATCGCTTGTATTCGCAATCGTATTCCATAATTTAGTTTTGATTGGAACATGGAGGGCATATTCTTGAGCTGTCATTAACATGCATATCATATAACCTACTATAATTGGGTGTCCTGATAGTTTAGTTGATAGGGTTTTATTCAGTTTTTTTCCCGAAAACCTTGTTGCAGCAATCTATTTTTGGCAATATTTTTAATTCGTTTTAATTCCTGTTTCCTGATTCGTTTCTTTCTTTCCGTGTATTAAGTAGTACGATAGTATTTTTTTTTCACTCTTCTTTTCCTATCACCATCACTATTATGCATTCATTCGCCATAACAGTATGTAATCAAACTAATGTTTTTGCCACTAAAACTGTTTAATAAATTGTTGAAAAACAACAAAACAACAATAAAATACAATCTCTCACCACGAACACCATTAGTTGATGAATGTTTTATTTGGTAGTGTTAGTAGAGAGAGAGAGAGATAGACAACGAGCAACTAAACATTGTGTGACAATAAACATCTAAAGTATGGGTGTGTTGTGTTAGGTTTGAGTTTATTATTGTTATTATTTATAGCCTTTATTGTTGTTAATATTATGATGGACTTTTGTTTGTCTATGTCTGCTTCAATGTTATTAAATATACTCGCCATAATATGTATAGAAGAGGAAGGGGAGAGTATTTCTTCTGTTTAATGCCTATTTTATCGTGTCCTTATTAATGATAATAAAATTTTTTTTTTTATTATTGTTGCATGAAAAAATGGAAAAACATAAAAACGAAACGATTTATTTTTAACGATAATTGTCTTGTATTAAAATATCTTCTAGTCCAGTATGCCCACCATCTTCTAACACGATGATGATGATGATGATGGTGTTGATATATTGTTTTGTAATGATGTTGAATTATTATTAAAAATCACTTTCTAAATCTTATGGTCATATAAACGAAATGCCGCTTTATTTCCTTATATTAGGTATATGCCATACAAACTCATGTGAAAAAAAACCCGGTTTAACGTTAAAATACCAAATGGGAACAGACTGCAGTGCAAATTATTATGTAGTTCTTAGTGGATTCCTTGCCTAATTGGTTATTACAACTATTTTAGTTAAGATTATGACCTACTTTCTCACACCACACATGCTGTGTGCGTTAATTCTTAATCATGAGTGGTAGGTCCTACAATTTAAACTCGACTTCGAATGTCAGATTCGAAGTTTCAGAGTTTTTGCCTGAAGACTGCTGAGAGAAAATCGCCGAAGAAATATTTTTTCAGATTTTTCCAGGGGTTTGAATCTCCGTCTTTACATCTAAAAAGCCAACACACTATCTACACAATGGCGACTCTAATCTATCGATACCTTAAATCCGTTAAAAACTAAAGCTTGCTTAGTTCCAATAGGTCCCATACCTATTCGGACTTTCAACTATAATTTCTAAGCATTCTGACAGTTAAATTGAGATCTGAACGTTATCGAAATCATCTTTGGCTGTGCATGTTATATCAATAATCCTTCGCCTTAGATTCCCAAGTACTGGAGAGGGATAGAAAAAATGCTTCGTGAGGAGGTCTTTCCCATCATCATTGTTATTGCGGTATTCGTTGTGACGTATACTTAAAAATGGGATATCTTAGACGACTTTTTGAAACTATCGATCACTTTCTCTGTAACTATCCAGTCCTTAGCAGGTTGAGGAGCATGGTTTCTTAAATTGTTTGGACTCTTTATCGAGTGCCGACATTAAGGCTCTCCATAGATTCATTAATAGATTGAGCTGGTTGAGAAGTGCTAGGGCATCACGGTTGTAGTCACGCTCTCTTGTGTGTTTTTTCTCCGTCTCCTTATCGTTCCTTTCCTACGCCATTTTCCTTTTTCCTAACTCCTGTATTATCCTCTCTCTCTCTTCTTTAGAATGTATTACAATTGGTCATTTTGACCTTCGAGTATTGTACTTGTCCCAATGACAACCTAACCTAACCTATACGCCTACAGTTTTAATCCTTTGGCGTTTGTAATCCTTTGAAAAATCTTCAGCTTTTTTGGTATTCGTTTTTTTTCAATTTTATGGCCTTACAAAATTAATATGACCTTGGGAATAAGACTATAATGGTTAACAGCAATCGAAAAGAATTTCAGTTTTTATATTCGTTTGTTCTAGCCAATACTACGATGGTAATAATAGGATTATTTCGTCCTGCTACAATTGCTTTCTTTTTATCGTCTTCCTTAACATCATCATGAGCATATAAAAGCAACTGTTTTGTACATACCGTTTACGATTACAGTTCCTTCCTATACATTTGAAAGGCATTTCTTGTTCCTATTCTTACGTTTTCTCATGCTCTTACTTGAAATGTAAACAACGATGTTTATAACGAATACAACAACTGTTGGTCAGTAACGGGAAAATGGTTTTTAAGAAAACAAAAGACACAAACGCACTTAAGATTGTATTAGCTGAACGTATACGGAATGTACGTTCGTTTATAAAATATGAAAACGTTTACCGAATTATAATGTTATTTCAGTAAGCATTCGGATTGCTTTTCATATGTTAAAAACGAATGCACGTTACGTTACGTTACGTTACGTGAACGTTTGCCTAATTCTGGCTTTAGTTAAGTGTCACAATAAAACGAGTTTCTTTTTATTGTGCTTATGGACTTGTTGAGCACGATATACATGAGTCCTTCACCTAGAGAGTGTGCTTCACGGTATGAGTGAGTGTTTTAGTGACATTGGCCCATTGAGCAGCTAAGCAACAATGACTGAAATGTTTTCATCAGTTAAACAGAACTACAAAAAGAGCAAGAGAGAGAGAGAGAGAGAGAGAGAGAAAAGAATCCTATTAAATAAATGTTATTCTCTTTTGTTTCTTTTGTTTTGTTTTTTTGCTCTCTTGTAAACACAAGCATATAATGTTAGTGAATGTAGTGTTACATGTTGTGTTGCTATTTTTCTACGCCTTATGTACACACGGACATTGATTTCTTCATTGTAAGTGTTCTTTAAATAAAACTACTCTTCACAACAAAGCAACAACAACAACAACAAAAAAAAAAAAAAAAAAAAAAAAAAAAAATGAAGCATTTCGGGTAATAATAGCAACAACAAACAAATACAAGCACAGAGTATGAAAATAGTCTCTTAATTTATTTAATTTTGCGAATGTGACTTGACAATGTCATAACCATTGTTTTTCTAACACTAGACCATAGGAAAACAAAAACACTAAATATACTAAGAAAACGGAAGAGCCAAAGATAGAAACAAGAAAGGGGAAAACTGCAAAGAAAAACAAAAAAAAAGAACAAAAGCCTATAAAAATAAATGAAGATGGTGTTGGTATGTATGTATCTTGGTGAAATAGGTAGTTCTATGTGTGCGTATTTTTGTGTGTGCGATGTTAGGTACTTTTATTTCGTTTTTTTATAAATAAAAAGAAAAAATGTGTTGGCATGATGGAATACTGACAGTAGACCAAGTGTTAAGATAGTTTTTTTATTTACATGAACTAAGCTTCCAATCGGAAATTTACTTTAAAAATGTCTACAAAATTAATTGAAAAATATTGTTACACTTTAAAATTTTGCGTGTATTCACCATGATCAATATCATATCACGATCAAAGGATCAGTCACAATCCTTAACTTTTCAGTATTCAATATCAGCGGCCTTAACGTTCACAGACAAGTCGTATCATACATACATACATACATACATAACTGGACATTACAATCCTTCAGTCATGACTACAACCTAGCTTCTCACACCACTTATGTTTTGCGTGTTAATTTTTTATACATGAGTAGCGGGAGCTACAATTTAATGTCGGATAGATTTTTGAGACTCGTTTCATGGTAATTTTTATTTATTCTCACAGTTTTTGTTAGAAATTTGCTGAGAGGAAGTGGTCAAAGATATATTTTTTTCATTTTGTTGAAATTTCTTTTTGTTGAAATTGTCAAACTTGGGGTTTGAACCGTGATCTCACCCCTAATAAGCCAATATACTACCTACTAGACTATCAGTTATTACTGATAGACTTAACCACCTTATCACCGGCTGCTGTATTTATACTGTCTTATTTGATATCCAGCACTGCACAATTTTTTTTACGAAATTGTGGTCTTTGGTTTTGTTCCCATTCTCATAAGTTTCTGTGTACCACACGCTGTAAGTGTTTTGAAAAAGAGCTTGCACAAGCAGGCATTTCAAAGCCTTTAAAAGCAGCAGGATTCATTTAGAAATTAGGAAATTTGGTGTCACATGAACAAAAACCGAGAAATGCTGTTTGATCCTTATAAAAAGATAATCATTTTTTTCATTAAATTATCACAGACAACGAAAAAATGGATTCATTATGACAACCACAAGCACAAGAAATGTTATGTAAAGAGAGGACTCTGAGGAAAATCAATGGCTAAACAGAACATCCATTGTGCCACTGTAATGCTCTGTATTTGGTGGGATCATAGAGGGTTGTGATCTATTATAAAGTGGTACAACCGGAACAAGACCAGTGCAGACTGCAATTACATAGTTTGCAGCGAGAATTGATCGACAAAAGCTTTGTATTTGCAACCAGACACAAGTCCCTAATTTTTCATCATAAAAACACAAGGCTATTTGCAAAGCAGTGTATGACAAGTATTATTTCATCCATCGTGTAGCCTAGACTTGGTTCGTTCTCATTACCATTTGTTTTGATCAATACAGAGTGCTCTTATTGGAATACGCTTCCCTTCAAAGCATTTTTCGTCTGCAATATGTCATTACGATACTTATGACTAACAGCCAAAACTGAATTGCACTGTAAAGTATCGCATATTCATTCATAACCGAACGTATTCTCCTTTCGTATTTTATTTTGATTGATTTTTTTATTTAAAAATAGAATCAGAAAAAATATTCTCTCTCGATTTTCCTTTTTAA
>QOCX01000194.1:55521-75732 GCA_005959815.1 Sarcophaga bullata | reverse complement strand
TTTCATTCTTAGACCCCAGCAACAGCCGGAGGTTTTATGATAAATGTAGTTAGTCACTCATTATTCTATATTGAGCTTCCAGTTTAAGTTGAAGGCCAGAACCATGGTTAGCTGCTCAGCATAGTTTTGCAGTATGTTTGTTATGATTTGAAAAGGATTTAGCGATGCCTTAGTTTAGTTTTGTTTTTATATCCTGGTCTTTTATAAATTGCCCTTTAAATTAGTTTTAAATTGTAGCAACGGTTGACAACGCAATGCGGTGACGTTACGTTACGGACTGAAAGGCGGCTAAAGATTTCATAGAAACAGTAAGAGAAACACTCCAAGTCCATTATACTATATTGCTTCGGGTAGCACATGTCACCAAGCCGAACTACAATACAGATTGGATTCTAAAGAAATCCGGTTAACAATAAAACGCTGGTTGTTATATGATAAGGATTGGGATGCTGTATACGACATCGTTAAAACAGTGAGAAACGCATGGTAAATCCATTCCATGCGAGAATGATTGATTGATAGACGAATAAATAATGAATTGATACTGACTGCATGACAGTTTGTATGGTTTTAATAGTTTCGGTTCCTTCACATTTGTTATAGAAAACTACTAAAGCCTACAACTTACTTTGTTGGTTGTTACAACCCTTTTCGTCAGGATTACAAACTAGTTTCTTACAACACTCATGTTGTTTGTGTACCTACAGTTTAAAGTCGACTCCGAACGGCAGATTTTTGAGAAACTTTTCATGACAATTTATTTACTCCCAACGTTTTTGCCTCAAATCTGTTGAGTGAAAGTCGCCGAAGAAATATTTTTGTTCATATTTGTTGGAGATGTTTGACCTGATGTTTGAACCGAGGCCTCACTTCTAATAAGCCAACACACCACTTACTAGCCTACGGTTTATGCTAACTAGAAAGTTATATGTTTGCGCAACTTGTTTTTCAATTTAATTTACAATGAAAGTTAAACATTTTTTTTTAATTTTCTTATTAAATATTTATTGTGTTTTATTTGTTCTTTTTGAAGCCTTCAAACAGCCCACAGTGTTTACAAAGAATTTTTTTTAATATTTTATTCCTTAAAAAAGTATCATATTCGGTTTTAGTTAGTCAATGTTCTTCTATTGAATGTTTATTTAATGTCACCCTTTTGTAAACACAATGCGGAAATATCACATTACATGTGTCAAAATCATTGTGTAAAAATTAGTGCAAACAGTAGGACCTATCGACCCTGCTGACATTTGATACTACGGGTTAAACATATAATTTATTGGCAATTAATTTCATTAGGGGGGGTCATGTATTGAATGAGGTTTTGAGAAAACTATGAAATACAAATTAAATTCAAATGGTGAATGATGTGAATTTTATTGCTTTGACCTTGTGACAAAGTTTAGCTTACATACCCACAGACGTAATTAAAGGGACAATAATAATAATAATAATGATAATAATAAAAAATCAATAGCCTTACCAGTTAATGTTATTGGTTTATGGCCAATAAAAAATACACATTAAGCTGAATACTATTTATTACTATTATGATGGTGGGAATCGAACCTACGACCATCAAGCTAATAGTCTAGCACCCACTACCCATTAGAATTCCAGGGCATCCAGTTATCGAGCATAAGTTGTGTTATTATTTGAAGAAATAAAATTGTTTTTACTGGCGGTGAAGACAAAAGTTTGGAAGGCTTTGATAAGGTCGATGGGCAACAAGACTGACATGAAATTTATTACAGAATTTCGTGACCTAAGGAATCGATTGACTACCATAGTCCTCTGGACAGAACCAGTGGACTCTATGATTGTGTTAAAAACTTTGCAACAAATCCTATAAACAAAAAGTAATATTCCATGACTGTTTTTTGTATTTTCTGTTAACCACTTAACATTGCTCTGTTAACAACTTGCCGTTAACTAAATTGAGGATTTTAACGGGTAGATATAGATTGTAGATTGTTTTTCATTATTATAAGTGGACAATAGGGTAGAA
This sequence comes from Sarcophaga bullata, assembly GCA_005959815.1. Taxonomy (NCBI): domain Eukaryota; kingdom Metazoa; phylum Arthropoda; class Insecta; order Diptera; family Sarcophagidae; genus Sarcophaga; species Sarcophaga bullata. The sequence goes on along the minus strand of QOCX01000194.1, from coordinate 73,724 downwards.
TTGAGCGTTAAGCTAAAGGAAAGATCATCCTGCCTGTAACTTTTAAAGTTAAGTTTAGGTTTGAACTTGCCATATTATATATTTTTTTTAATGTGTCAACTTCAAATTTAAACAAAAGGGAGCATATACAAAAAAAAAAAAAAATTAAGCTTGTCGTTGCCACTGCATTAAAAAAAAAACTTGTTTTATTGAGTAGTTTTATCGTCATTGCTCTGACACTGCCATATTTTTGAAAAAGTTAACTTTATTTTATCATTAGGTTGTAATTACGAAAAAAAATAGTTAAAGCTGAGTTTAAAGTTCACTTTAGCAGAAGTTACCTTTAACTTAACCCAACTTTAATGGGAAGTTGTAATAATCTCTTGTGTTAAAATTATTGGTTTTTGTCTTTGCTAGTTAAATTCGAATTTGTTCTCACACACATGTTTCCAATTCACCTTCAATTAAGTTTCCTTTTTCAGACAAAATTTAATTTTAACTTCAATTTAATGAATTTTTAAAATTTGTTTTGTAAGTTTTTATTCTTAAAACGACCCACGCTGGCGTATGAGTATTGCCTTTTCAATTAAATATTTATCATACGCTGTGATGTCTCATTTAAAAAAAATCTCCAAATGTGAATAATCCTTTCGAAAAGAAGATTTGCCCCAAGCATAGTCCTTTGTTCTTCTAAAAGATTTTATGATTCGTATTTAATAATTGAAATTTTGAATTTCTTCTTAAATATGTAGGCGTTAAATGAAATTATTCTCTAAGATAATAAATGATTTTTCAAACATTATGGGGCAACTTATCTGTCATACAATTTAAACTGTCTTATGTCTGTCTATCTCTTTCTTTCGTTTATCGATAATATCTTCATACATCGTCGTACATATATACATATATTTTGAATTTGGCGCGAAAGTATCAATTTACAATTCAATCATTATCATCACCATAGATTCCCTACTACCATGCCATCCATTTAGCCATCCATTCATCCATCCAATCGTTTATATTTCGTTCTTTGTATTTTAAACAATTTGGCTGGGGATGGTAGTAAAAACAATACAGAAAGAATGTAACAAAACCCACATGAAATTTTTTTTTTATTTTTTTTTTTGCAATGACAACAATGTCTGTCTCTTCAAAACCAATTTCAGTTTTATATCTTAATCAATATTTTAAATTGAAAACACTTTCTAGTTGTATTATAGTACACCAAGAAAGTGTTCAGACATTGAATTCTTCTCTCAGTTTTGTTTAAATATGAAATGAATGTTGATAAGGGCAAATTACGTCATATGTCACAAATTTATGGGGATAAGGACAAAAACACAAGTCTGGCATAACGTGAATTAGCCGTTAATGTATCGCGAAAGATATTATTTCAGTCGCTAAAAAACTAAGCGTGCTGTGGGAGGGATGGATTGCATGCAAACAAGGTAAAGTTTCTGACTGTGGTCAACGTGGCGACCACCAGGGCGATCCTTGTCTTGCTGTATTCAAGTTGACACCCAGCCTCCTAGATGTTAACTAATGCCTGCAGCGAAGTCCAATCCCATGGACGTTAAATTTGGGTTGTGTGTAGGGCTTGGAACCCATCACGTAAAAATACATCCAGTGAAGACCAAAACTCAAGCCTCTATAAGGATTCATTCAATTAATATCATTTAATAAGAGATTCTAATAAATCTGCGTTAATCGTAACCGATTTCAGTCGAATAGCGGTTTTCCATTATAGACGTTGGAGAAATCAGAATTAACAAAGTTTTCTCGTATAGAAAGGAAAACTACTCTACTACGAGCTGCTTCTATTCGACCTATGCTTTGCTTAATAGGATCTAAGGAAACCCAACCCTAGCAAACGACCAGGCTTTAGAAAGAAATAGTATTCGAAATGGACAATGCATTCCAAAATTCTGGAAGCTTTATTTTCAGGTCGTAATGCCGCACCTGGCACTTAGTAATTAGCATAGGTACCTATTACAACATAAGTAGCGTAGAAGCTAGGTCGTAATCCTTTCTAAAGGGTTGTAACGGTCAATTGTGTACGTTATGTGCCTACAACAATAATATTCATTATTTATCTTGCTCTTCTGGATAACATATGTATGTCAGTGTGTGTCGCTATTATGTGTCTCTGTTTCGATTGTTTTCTCATCATCATATTTTTCTTCTTCTTTTTCTTTATTACGCCGCTGTTTAATAATAAATGAGAGAGAGGAACCAAAAGAAGAATTTTGGTTTTCTTAAGGCTAATTGTGATGGATGTGATGCAAAGCGAAATCAATGTTTACAAGTAGAATTTAGGACTGATGCCAGTGAGATTTTCTTTTGGCTGTCATAAGAACATATGTTTGGTTTGTTTAAACATACATCGCAAGGGCAGGAAATGAACATTTATGTGAGTGTGTGTGATGAGCGAAAGAATGGAATTGACATGAAATGAAACCATGTGGGCGAGTTTGATTTAAATTGTTTAGTGTTGTGTTGTGTGTTGTGTGTGTGCATCTAATCAAATCAATCATATTATTTTGGATACCAAACATGCACAATATTTTTGTCATGACAGAACTGGAACAACAATAATTTTACTTCTTTAAATTAGATTTAAATTACTATGTTAATATTAAATCCGTTTTTGTAAGACAAACGGTTTTACACGTTCACAGAAAAAAAATTTGGATATTTTTGTTTGTGTTTCCCATACAAATAGTCGAACGTGTAAAAGTTTTCGTGTTATAGAAACAGCATAAAGATCGGTGTATAGTCTAATAGGTAGTGTATTGGCTTCTAAGTAAGGCCTCGGTTCAAACTCCAGTTTAAAGCATCACCAACAAAACGAAATACTAAAAGATATTACTTCGGCGACTTTCTCTCACCAAATTTCTGGCAAAAACCATGAAAAGTTTCCTAAAAATCTCTCGTTCGGAGTCGACTTTAAACTGTAGCTGCCGCTATTTATGCATAAAATTAAGACACTTAGCATACATGGTAGGAGAAGCTAGGTGGTAGTCCTGACTGAAGGGTTGTAATCATCAATTATGTTACCTATGTATGTATATAAATCGATTAAATTACGTACAACTGAGTGTATGAGTATTCCTCTGGTTAAAATTAAGCAATACTTATACGCCATAATGGCCAATAATTTATAAAAAAGAAGAATGTTCTTGGATCTTGGTTTTTAGAGAATAGTTGAGAGTGTTAGACTATTAGCGTGAGAATCGTGGGTTGGATTTGCATCAGAGACTGGTATGTTACGCTACGCCGGGTGTAAGATCTAAGTTACTCAGATCGCGTAGCAGAAATGGTGATGTCAATTAGCCGCCAAAAAGTTACAATTTGACACGGTTGGACTTTTTTTCTGTGGGGCGCTGTTGAATAAAAGTGTTATGCCGACAAACCAAAGACAATTGAGTATTTGAAGGCCAATATTCGGATGCCATTGCCGAGAAACGGCGACATACACATAAAGATTCTTTTTTTATTATTTTACTTCTTTTTTCCATTCTAAAAGAAATAGAAATAAGAGAAGAAATTAAAAAAAAAATCGAAGGCTGTAAAGCCACTTTTAAATTTGTTAAAATATTGACCAGTTTTTATATCTTAAAACAAAAAAAAAAAAGAAGAAGAAGAAGAAATGTTCGTTAAGAAGTTCATTAAAAATTTCTAAGTATTTTTAGGTTCCAGTTAATCGATTGCGTTACAAATCTTATTGAAAATGTTTTCATAAGAAAAGAATGAAAAAAGTTTTGAAACCGAAAACTTCAATTTCTTTTTCTTACGATATTTAAGCTTCCAAAGCTAAATAAATATGTTTTGGTTGTTGTTTTGTTGGTTGTTGTTGACCTTTTGTTAGAAATTAATATGAAAAGATGTATCTTAAATACAAATAAAAAAATGGGTGGAAGATATGCTTGAAAATCTTTTAACTTTTAGCCAGTCAAGTGGGTTTGAGGTTCTATTAAAATAAACAAAACTTCGTTTTTTTGTAAATCGTAAGTCTTTTTAAGGATTTCTTCTTGCAAACGAAAAGTGAAAATTCTTTTCAAAAGGGTCATCATATTAAATTTATAATTTTTTTTTTTAAATTTTTTCTTAAATTTCAGTTCAAAAAAAGTTTGGAAACGTTTGGTTTAAGTCGTTGATTAGACATGAACCTATGATTCAAACCCCTGGCTCATACATAACGAATAAAACCGAAATAAAAAAATATTTCTGGGCTTCTTCTTCTTAGCAGAATACTCGAAGAGTAAATAAAATTTTTCCATGAAAAGTTTCTCAAAAATCTGTAAACTGTAGGTCCCGCCACTCGTGGATAAAATTAACACACACAACATAAGTCGTGTGAGAAACGACGTCATAGTCCTGACTGTAGGGCTGTAATGACCAATTATGTATGTATGCATGTGTGTATGTTGTGTATCCTCAGTATAGTGTTGATTAACGTTTAATTAACATTTCATACTTTTTTGGATTTTATTGTTGTTTAGTTCAACGCAAATGCTGTTGATATAAAGAAATTCAGACAAATTGTGAGTCGCGCATCCTTCTAGACACTGATTTGCAACTCGAGGCGTGTTTGAATAACAAAATTTCATTTCAAAAAAGTTTGTGGCTTCCGGAAATATTTCAAAATTATTTCCAGAAATAATAACAATAACAACAATAGTATTTAAAAAGTAATTAAATAAACAACAACAACATATTTCTGCATGAAATTGTCTCTTTGCTTCACAGGACATTCTGAGTAATTTTCTCGTTTGCGTTAAGCTTTTAAAATCTCCTGACAAATTATGAAAAAAATCTGAAATATTATTGTGTCTCTCAGGTACACAAGTATGTACAATATTAACTGTAGTATACACATACATATCTATACATGACTCTTATTCACCGTACAATAATCATCCTTAATCTAGGATTTCAATCTTAAATTTAATTTTAAGAATTTTTCTTTTATTTTGTATGCTCCTGATTTAACCTGTCATATATTACGGCTTAATGAACCGTTATTAACCCTTAAACTATCTTATGCATTCCGTTCTACTGCATTTAGATTGGTAGAACTCTTTTATTAGGCTGCAGTGTACGTGTACGTGAGTATTGCTTTCGTCATTCAACATTTGCGTCCCTTTCATCCATTAGGTAAGGAATAGTGGAAGGGAAAGGGGATGAAACCTGAAGTATGATTTTAAGAGTTTAGCTTACCTTGTGCTTAATACTGAAGTATTGATTAAATTCCTTATGGCCACATGTCTGTCCATACACTTTGCAGCTCATTAATGAAATGTTGGATTTAAATTTACCAATGTTGGCAGTCTGAAGAGACCATTAATCAAATCAAAACCATTTGTAACAATAAAAGTGGACATTAAAATTGGACAATAAACGATGAAATTTTTTTTTATTTAGTGTAATGACCTTTGACAAGGACTACATAATATACGCATATATGTACTTACATAAAGAAAATAGCACCCCAAAGCAATCCTAGTCATTTTTTTAATACTTTAAACGCTCTCTAGTAATTAACTAACTAACCTGCATTATAGCTCTAGAGTCCAATTTGAAATTTTCATCATAAACCAGGGAGTAGCATACCCTAGTAGCTTGTGGCTTGTTCTTGCGTAATGCTAATTACGATAAAGCCACCATCGACGATAAGTTTTTAATCTGCATATAGGCAAACTCCACCAGTACGATACGTGTGTTTCACATTCCAACAATGAAAACAAATATGAACAGAAAACCACCCCCAGCCCCAGAATTAATAGAAAACTAATTATGAAAACATTAAAGATTAATTAGAAATCCTTTAAGATATTTGAAATATTTACGCCACAGGATCTTATGAAAACTGTAACGAAACCACAAACAGGTTGATTGTTCTTTGCGAAAAAAAATCTTTGGTAAACCAAATAATTTTCGGTAACCGTTCACCTTTACACAGCCTCTAAATAAGGATAATGAACATTAATTTCGTTTCATTTTTCATTATTTTCATCCTGATAAGATTGTAATTGAATTGTGGCTTCTTGGTGTAAATGCTGTCAATGGTAACATAAATAGGAATTGTTACCTGGGAAGACTTTTTAGGCCAATGCCGTAGAGGAAGTGGCAGCAAAACAAGCAAGCACAGATTAAGGCCACGAAACCTGATACGACCATAATTCGATTATTTGAAATGAATACTTTAGGCCATACTCTCAAGGAACTGAAATGAAAATATAAACAATGATGAAGAAAAATAATAAAACAGAATCATAATTTGATTGAATTTAGTTATCGTGATGGAACATTTATTCATAATTTAAAACCAATTTAAGATCGAAAATGGTGATGTTCCGTAAATTCAAAATGCATAAGAAAAATTTTCGTGATTAGATTTGAATTTATTTGTGAAACTTTTTTAAGAAAATTTTATTAAAATTGATAACAATACTTCTTTTAGGAATTAAAATTTGAAAATTACTAGTACTATTGCTGCTACTAGTACTATAATACTAGTGCTACTACTTCCAGTGCTACTACTACTTGGCTACTACTAATAGTACTACTAGTATATAGATACTACTACTACTATGTGTACTACTAGCTGGTACTACTACAATAGTACTACTGATACTAGCTATTACTACTTCCAGTACTACTACTACTTGTGCTACTACTAATAGTACTACTGATACTAGTACTACTACTACTAGTGCTACTACTAATGGTACTACTACTACTAGTGCTACTACTAATAGTACTACTGATACTAGTACTACTACTACTAGTACTACTGATACTAGTACTACAACTACTAGTGCTACTACTAATAGTACTAATGATACTAGTACTACTACTACTAGTATTACTACTTATGGTACTACTGCTACTAGTACTACTACTAGTACTGCTGCTACTAGTACTACTACTAGTACTACTGCTACTGGCACTACTACTACTACTAGTATTACTACTACTAGTACTACTACTACTAGTACTGCTACTACTACTGGACTAAATGTACCTCTATAGTTACTACTACTACTACTTCCACTTCTACTAGTGGTATTACTACTACTACTATTACTTCTACTAGAACTACCACTACTACTAATATTACTACTAAACCAAATAATTGTTTATTTACGGCCAACTTCAGTCTTTAGGGAAGAAATTTTAATTCATCAGCAGAACACCAAACACTCTATTACTGTACATATGACCGGGAGAAAGGAGCTCTTGGTGTACTAAGCCAAAGTATTTCAGCAAACTTAGGCTGTACAAAAAATTTTGGCGATTAACTTTCCTTTATTCTTCGATCTCTGTACATGATTTAACCGTCGGCCCTAGTCATTAGCAACTTCAGAAATATTATTTGAATATTTACCATTCTTTATATATCATCTTAAGGCTCAAATGATAAGACTCTCTCAATAATATTAAAAAGCTACAACCACGGTTCAAGCAATTTTTATTTTTATTACGTAGAGTCGCAAACATCATTTTGAATTTATTGTGAAAAGCAAATTACATTTCAAAAGAGAAAAGAAAACTTTTCACATTAATAATCACGTTTCTATTTTGTTTTTTTGGTTTTTTAAGGTTAACCTACCGTACTTTATGACATCGCTTTAATAATGGTGACAATTGTTGCGTTGAAAATTTAAATGAAACTCTTCAGGATGCCACGATTCGATTTAGTATTCAACTGGAGACATAAAAACAACATGACAGCCTAAGATGTTGACAAGAAAACCTTTAATTCAGCCAAACTTTATAACACCTTTCATTGCACCACCTGCTTTCTAATTGTTATTCAAGCTGTGCGTATTCTATATGAGTAAAGAATATGCCAACATAAGTTAAAATAGAAAAGGAAGGTAAGTAACAGTGTTTTTATAAATTTTATAATGTTTGATAGAGGACTTTAAAGTTATGATGAAATTTTTAAATTGAAAACATTACGATGAAGTGAAATTAAATGAAATAAAAGCATATGAGCAAGCTTATGTGCAAATTACTATTACAACTACAGTTACTTACAATAACAAAGATAAAGAGAAGAAAAGAGAGTACAAGTGTACAACAGTGTTACGAGGTTACGAGTCTTACAGACAGGAAACACGAAAGCGTTTGTCATAAAAAATGAGAAACATAAACAAAGTATTCCCATGCGAAACTGTAAATTTATTTCTGTCATATAAAGAAAAACTTGTAAATTTTACATACTTTACGTGAGATCAGGACATACTCACATATTCCACGCATATCTTGTACCTTTTTAACACACGTTCTCGTGTAATTTTCTTTACAAAATTACGACGATGATGACGATCTAAAAATTTTAATTTTTTTGTTGGAAATTTTTTTCATTTGTTTCTGCTTTTTTTTGATTTCTTTTAATCATTGGAATAAGGAAATCCAAACATTTTCAATAAATTTATTAAGTTTTCCAAAGCAGTTGGCAACAAGAGAATGGGAAATCTTACAAAAGTTTCATAATTAAAGTCAACCCTTAACCAAACAAAAACCACAACATTTTAAACAAATATAGGAAGTGTTTTCAAATGTGTTGTATGTTATACACGTTATGTGTTCGGAAAGTTTTCAAATTACCATGAAACATACGGTGAATGTATATCAATTTATGATTTAATATTTGAGAGGATATATTTGCTTAAAACACAATCAGCAAACCTATGGTAATTTATTTAAGTTTTGAAAAAAAACTTAACCTTAAAATTTCAAAGAAGGGAAGTAAAAGAAGAATAGAATTTAAGAAGAAGAAGTTTTCTCAATAAAAAAAAAACAAACTCAGCAATAGTGATATGTGAGCACATCAAAAATTGACACATAATTTGAATTATAATTCAAACTTATGCGAGCTTGCTCTGCAAGCATTCCGCAGATATTGTAGAAATTATCTTAAATTTAGCCATTGAGTCTGGCATCAAGACGATGTTTTAATCGATTTTTGATTTAGGCACACATGTGTGCAGGTTTTCGAGTACAGATTTGATTGTCAAAGCATGAAATGTTGACAAGTTTCTCTAGATTTTACTGTCGCTATTGGAAGTAATGGCAACGTTTTGTGAAGTAGTCTGCTCGGTGATCATGCGACCTTTATGGAGCTCTCTTAGATAAGAGCAGAATAGTTGCGACTCTGTCCAACGGTAAGCTGATTACTTAATATTTCGAAATTTTTAAATAAAACTGTCCAAAACTCCTGAGTCGACTTTTAAATTTTATATGCAGGAAATAAAGATAACTTCGAGAGGCAAACATTAATTTAAAAAAAAAAAAAAAAAAAAAAAAAAAAAAAAAAAAAAAAAAAAAAAAAAAAAAAAAAAAAAAAAAAACTATTGCCGCTAAACTCAGAAGAAATGACATCTTCCACCCCATACAAGTCATAGCAATATAAAGGGATTTAAAAAGGAAAATTTTATTAAAGTTTAAAGGTTTCGTACGTAAATCGATTTAAATCAGTGCCTTGAAAGAGTGAAATGTTTCACAACAGTATTCAATTTAAAAAATTTATCAATTTAGTACGGTAATTAGTTTGGCATATACATTCTATTTTTACCTATGAATTGTGAAAAATTTATGAACAAATTTGGGCTCGGGATTATAAACAATTTTAAAAGCATATTTTGTAGCGTCTGATATCTGCTTTACACAATTGCCTTAAGAAATTATGTGACTGAATCACATTTATTTTATGAAAGAGTTTCACACACAAATTATTATTCACTTGTCGTCTACTCACTTGTAGGTAGTGTGTTGGTATAATGTGAAGAAAATATTTATTTCGGCAAGTTTTTCCCATCAGTCTCCAGGCAAAGGAAAAATAACTCTGATAGAAAATAAAATTGCCATGAAAATTTTGCAAAAAAAAAAAAACAAAAAAAAACTGGGTTCCGCCACATCAACATAAGTGTGTGAGAAACTAAATCGTAATCTTGACTGAAAGGCTACAATGACCAACTCTGTATGCATGTAGGTAATGTTTTTAATGCAAAAAAAAATATTTTTTTCCTGAACCATTTCAAAATTATTACGTAAAACTCAATCAATTGCAAAAAAGGGACTTAAGAAAAAAAAAAAAAAAAATTTTTAATTTTATTTGCCGTTTGTTTTGCTAAATTTGCTGACATAATTTAAAATGTACTCGTGCAGAAGGGAAAAATCATTAGAAATCATCTTAACGTATTCAGCTTTATTAAGATATTCGATTACAAGTCAGTAGTCTTGCAGGTAAACTACAGTAAAACGACAATATTTTCAAGATATTTTTTTCTTAAAGAATAACAAATTTTTTACTTTATTAACACAGACAAACTTTAACAGGATAACATGATTTAAATTTACAAAGAAACCAAGAAATTCATTGAACATCTGCTACTTTGTTTCTTAGGGTGGCAAAATAAATGTTTTACAACGCAACGAGTAACAGAATATTTATGATTATGATTGTGGTTATGGTTATGGTAGGCCATAAAGAAAATTGAAAAAAAATAAGAAAATTCCTTTGGTTGTAACAAAAGAAAAAAATATAACAAAGCGAAAGCACCAATAACAATGTAAAGAAAAGAAATCATAAACAAAATTTCTTTCATTGTTATCGACTTTTTATTTTAAGTATTAAAAGCATATTTTCCAATCCCATAATCATGTTCAAACAAAACATATTTATTTGTAGCTTTTCTATAAAAAGAAACTCTGAGTCACCCGGTATAGGGATTCTCTTTACAGAGAAGAATTGGTTACTTGGCAGAGTAATTTTTCCGCTGACGTAGTTGAATTCTCACTCGACTGATGGTATGCTTGTTAGTCGCTGTCTTTTAATCTGCTACCGCTATGACTCATCAACAGATCGAGCAGAGTCGTTGGAAGAATACATCGGTCGGCTGCTTACCTATAAGCTATATGAGTCATCTAAGCTATATAAGTTCAACGTGAAACTTGGAAACGTTTTTTTTTCTGGCATATTTGCAATAATAGGTCGCTGACTAGCATCTGCAACAGATTTCTTCCATTTTTCTGCAGAGTATGTGAAAAAGAAGTCACCGTTGTCTAGTGGCTAGTAAGTTGCCGTATTAGACGATTGCCATGGGTTAACTCCTGGCTCAGACAACTCTAATGCTGGCTTCTGTTTTCAGTTCAAATAAGGATTAAATCGTGTTGTTGTACTGTTTGTGTACTAGAAGTCGCCGTAGTTGTCTAGTAGAGGGTAGTGTGTTAGCTTATTAGGCGTGAGCCTACGAATCAAATCCCTGGACACAGATATCTCTAACAAAACCGAAATAGTAAACAAATATTACTTCGGCAACTTCCTCTCAGCAGATTTCTGGCAAAAACTCTGAGAGTAAATAAAATTTCCATGGGAACTTCCGGAATCTATCGTCCGGTGTGAAAAGCTAGGTCGTAATTCTGACTGAAGGGTTGTAATAAGCAATTATATATGCATATACAAGTATGTATGTATGTATATTTGCGTATCTTACACAACAAAATAAATTCATTTAGCATTTCGCCACTGCAAAGCATTTCGCCACTGAAACCCACAAGCCAAGACAGTCGTAGGCGTTGTAGAATTTTTTAAATGTTGGAAAGTAATTTTTTTGTTTACTTAGAGGCAATAATAAGCGTATAAAAGTTATGTAAAAATAATCTCTTCAGAGTTAAAATTTGAAAAGTTTTTCATTTGAAGCCACATTTTAAGTTCTGAAATGATCCAAAAAGCCATGGCAAAGGGAAAGAGAAAGATATTTTGGGGTTCTTTTATTATCCCTAATGCTCATCAAGATGTTGTTTTTCATTAATTCATTCATTAAATTTAACAATCTGTCAGATTGTATGCCTTTATACGCTGTATCTCTCTGTCAGTCTGTCTATCTGTCTGTCCTTAAGAAACATGGTGTAACATTTGTTCATACAAAAAAGGATTCGTAGATGACCTTAAAGAATACGTCCTTTTCTTAGGATATTTGAACTGGCGAAGGGCAAATAATAAAGTCATATTTTTAATATAAAATTAAAGGAATTATATTTTGTTAGTGGGGGGTGGGGGGGTGTAGATTGGTTGGTAAGCATGTTCATGTTTTCATTGTTTTATCGATTAAATTGGCAATTTTTCCGTAGATTACATAATTAAATGAAATGAAAAATAAATTTCTCTTTAATTTTTATTTCCTTCATTCATATTTTATCATTATAAATGTAATTTGACTTTTATTAGGCAATTAATTTTAGAATATTATCTTTTTTTTTTTATCTCCTTCATGACATGTCTGTCTGTCTATTCGTTTTCATTTGAATGGCACGAAAACCATTCATTCATTCATTAATTAATTGATTAAGTTTTTAAATTTTTGTTGTTGTCACCAGCCACTTGTAATAACAACAGTCGTACGCATAATTAATAGATTTTAATTATTTTAATAGGAGGTCAAGTCGTGAACTAAACCGGCAACCGATTATCATTTGTAGCCGCAATAGAAAATTTAAAAAAAAAAACAAGTAATAGACAACACTGAGACAAGGCATCAGATCGCTTAAATATTCATAAGCCATCGGAATTGATTTAGGTGGAGAGTCTGAGAAATTTTTGTTTAAAAAAATTTAAAATTTTGAATTTTTTTCCCATAGCTATTGCCAATTCATGCTACGCTGTATTGGATAAAAATTAATTCTTATTTTCCTTTTTATCTTTTTAAACGACCCTCGCAAAAACTTGCATTAATTAATTGAAAATTAATCCATGAATTAGTATAAACAAATTTGCTAAGAAGTTTATGCACCCAGGGATTAGAGTTCAAAATTTATTTTAAAGTTCAAAAACTAACACTGCCAATGCCTTCGACCTATGATTTCTCTTACCTTTTTACACCCGAGCCAAGTGGCATTATAAAGTTCATTCAAAGTAAGACAGTAGCCTGTCTGCTTAGACACGATATTGCGATAATTAACCACGGGTAAAATGTCTTTAAAGGCATTCCAAGAAAAAAAAAAATTTTTTTTTTTTTGAAAATATTAAAAAAAAATATACTCGTGCTTACCGAAAACTTTGACCAAAATTTCGTGTCAGACTGACTTATTGTCTAAAAGTTGCTGTTCACTTTGAAAACATTTAGTCTACAGGTCTTCGCAACGTCACGTAAAACTGTTTTTGATTAATTGTCTCGAAATTATGCTCAAAAAAATTAAAACATCGTGTCATAATTAAAAGCAAACAACAAAAATAAAATATTTCTTGGAATTATTTCGCAAAAAAAAAAAAAAAAAAAAAAATCTCAACCTAAAAACATTATTTTTCACTCTTCTACTCTCTCCATGCGCAATTTAATTTTCTTTCAATTCTAACCCTATTCTAACCTCAAATGGCAAACAAAATGGCAAAAAGAAAATGAAAAAGATTGTGTTAAAAAAAATCCTTTCCCTTAACAGCAGATTTATCAGTTAATTTTGTTTTGTTTTTGTTTTTAAATTAAAATTGTTACCGTGTGGGTGAAAATCTTAGAGGTGCCATGTTTTTTTTTTAACTTCCCACTAAAAAGATAAATCGGATCCTTTAATATTTAATGCCTACACTTGTTTGAGAATTTTTTTTTTTTTTTTGAGATTTTCATTTAAAATTTAATTACATGAACACAGTTTCTCGTGAAATATGGCAGTGATAAGTTTGTACTACAACCCGAAATTTATAGTGAAATTGTGTTCAGTGAGGGTTTAATTAAAAAAAAAAATTTTTTTAAGCCTGTTTCCTACATTGTAAAAAATCGTTCATTCTTCTAAGAAACCAGTTCTGTTACACGTTCTGTTCTTCATTTGCACTGAAATATTTTCAATGACTTTGGCTTGTCACTTTATTTATTTTAAATACCGAACTTCTCTATAAAAACATTCGATTAAATTTGAAGTTCCAAGATTTCAATGACAATGGAAACGTAAGTCCACATAAAAAATAATAGAAAAAGAGTAAACCACCTCTCTGAATGAGAATGCAAAAGCGATTCCTTCTTGAAAATATGCCTAAGGAGTAACGGATACAACATTATATGGTGACCATCTGGTTTTATGAAAAATTTGAATGCCGCAGGTCCTTTAAAGATTTTGTTGTTTTTTAGCAATTTCTGGTTAAAATTTCGACAAAATGAAATCATTTTACTCGATATTATCTTACAAAATATTCATAAAAATTCCATTGAATTGGAATTCATGCTTATCAACATGGCAGTTGTAATGTACATTTGCAAGATGCCAGCCTTTTGCATCCTTGTCCTATCCATCGCATTTCCTGTAAGGCTATGATGTTTGTCCTGCATTTCATGAAGGCATCCGCCAGCTGGGCAGTAGTGTATTCTTAAATCGTTGTCCTTTAAACGTTTGCCGTGATCGACAACTTGTGTGGTGATCTTTCTAGAGGCTTTTGTTGTGATTTTCATTCGATTATTGTTTTTACGTGGTGCGTTCCAAGCCCTACCCTACCCTACCAACCCAAACTTAACGTGCAGGGGATTGAATTTCCCTGCGCGCATTAGTTAACATCTAGCGGGTGCTAGAATGCCATCCAGGAGGGGCCACTAGGAGGCTGCGTGTCAGATTAAATACAGCAAAACAAGGATCGTCCTGGTGGTCGCCACGTTGGCCACAGTCAGAAACTTTACCCTGTTTGTATGCAATCCATCCCTCCCACTGCTGAGAGATATTTTTTTATATTACAGTTTGTTCGAGATGTCTGATCTAGGGTTTGAACCAGGGTCTGTCGTCTAATAAGAAAACGCACTACCTACTGGACTACTCGCGAAAAACTGAATTGTTCAGTTTTGGTGAAAAGGTTCATAACAAGCAGCTAATCAAGCCTATACAGTTCTGACATCGAAACCCAAGACCTATTATTGTAAAGAAAAAGTCCAGGAGAGTTAAGATTGAGAAATCCACACCAAGTTTAAAGCAATTGCCTGATCTATTAATAATTTTATTTCATTTTTTATAAACTTTTTAATTTTGCTAAGGCCTAGTGCGTGAAGAGTACTTACTATGAAGTCTTAGGGTAGGAAGAAGTGTAATCTGAAGATCTGAAATGGACCATACAGTTTCAAGTCCATTCCGAACAACAGATTTTTGAGAACCCTTTTTAGAATTTTTGCCAGAAATCTGGCGTGAAGTCACCGAGGCATATTGAACCGTAGTCTCATGTCTAATAAACCAACACTCTACCTAGTGGACCACGGTGACTACATTTTTTGTTTCCTTAATTTTATAGAATCTGCCTTACGCTCATACAAAATTAGATTGACTGCTATAGCAGCTTACATTTTACTAGTAAAACAAACGTGTGACAGTAAAGTGTAGTAATTAAAGTGTTTGACTACAAACTATCTAGTGAAACGAGTTTACTTACGTGCTTACTTAATTGGTCATTACAAACCTTCAGTCAGGATTACGATCTAGCTTTTCACATCACACTTGTGTTGTGGGTGCTAATTGTATCCATGAGTGGCGTAACTGAAGCTTCCATCGGGATTATGAAATGTAAATAAAAATTAAATAAAGGGTATTGCAACCCTCTAGTCAGGATAAGCGCCTAGCTTCTTGCACCACCTATGTTGCGTGTCTACATTTTATCCATTAGTTACGGGAACTACAGTTTAACGTTGACTCCGAACTACAGTTTTTTTTCTTTTTTCTCTCCGAAGTCTTACCAGATTCTGTCTGGAGGAGAAATCACCGAAGTAATTTTTCTTTATGTTTTCGTTTTGTTGGAGTTGTCTGACCTGTAAAGTATATACACAATTTCTGGTTTGTTTTTCTTGTGTGTTTTGTTATTATGATTTTAATTTGTTTTTGTTTAGCATCCTTAAATGTCAGTAGAATTCAGTAGAAATGTTGTAATCAAAACCTCACACAATTTTCAAATGAAAGCGAATTAACAAAGAATCTTAAATGGAAATTAAATTTCCTTTTAAATTGTTAATATGCTGTTAGGATTATTGCTATAAATGTGAAATGAAATTTTGTGTTTCAATTGAAACTACCTGTAAATTACCTGGAATTATTCAAGCTATTAAAACGATTTAAAATCTATTCACAAAAAATTTTCGTTCCTTAAGGCGTCTTGCTAATGAAAATTTTCATCTTCAATATCTTATAAGATTTAAAACAACAACAAGATATTTTTTAATATATGTATGTACACATGCATATATGAAATCTATTGTTTATTTGATTTTATTTCATTCATCTCATGTCATGCTCGTGCTTACACATTCACATGTGGTATCTGAGAAATTGAAAGGCAAAAAAAACCATGACTTAAGTGTACTTGCTAAACAATTGTCAAAAAGAATAATAAAAAAAGGGATTTTCGAACTTAATTAAATTCTCATTATTGCGTATTTAACAATTATTTATTTTTTTTTTTTTTTAATTCAACCTTCCATGTAACAAAGGTTTTATTTGTTGTAAGAAGTGATTGTTTCAGCTCACAACAATTAATTTTAACGAAAGTATTTTCAAGAAATTTTGTCAAGAAGATTTTTTTTTTTTTTTAGAATTTAAGCAACTTAATTAAATTCCACAGGCAAACAGTTAAATGATGCCTTTAGCGATGCTGTAGTGGACTTAAATTAAATTTATCGTAATAGATTACAAATCAAATAATTTCATTTGGCATTCATCGCAGAGGAAATTCACCATAAAATCCACAATACAAAAGCAAAACTTCTGTATGCATTAGATCGTAATAGGTCCGCCAAAAACCCACCCGATATTTTCTACTCATGCAGTATATTATATTGGAAAATCAGCACGTTAGTTAGAAGTTCCCAAATGCGCAAGCTAATCACTAGACTACCGGTCCACCTAAGCACGTTATGTGTTGAAGGCACAATACAGGGAAAACAAAATCTTGAATTATGTGGTTTTGTTCTCTGCTTTCTGAGGCTATGGTGGCTATATAGGACAGGAATTCTGGCAAATTTTATTCACTGACCCTTGGAGTCAGTGTTGCGACCATGATCTTCGTAGCAGCCATGTTGGGTGTGTAAATTTTATCCATGAGTGGCGGGATCTGCAGTTTAAAGTTTTTCTTATTTTTATTGACCCTTAAATCAGTGTTGCGACCAAGCTTTTCATTTTATACATGATGAGTAGCGGAACATACAGTTTAAAGTCGTCAATTTTCATGACAATTTTATTAACTCTCTGAGTTTTTGCCAGAAATCTGCTGGGAGTAAGTAGCCTTAGAAATATTTTTCATATTTCGTTTTGTTCGAGATGTATGAGCTGGACTTTGAACCGTGGTCTTACGTCTAATAATAAGCCAACACACTACCTACTAGACTACGGCGACTACTTTCGCCACCACAGTCTAAAAGAACACAGATTCTCGAATGCAAATTGGAAAAAAACAGCCTAGAATTCATAAACCGAGAGTGGTCCAACGTACCAGGCTGTTGAAGTTCAAAACTGCTGTATCCAATAGTAGACAGTTTACGGTTTACACTCTAACAGGAATTCTAACGAGACACGGAGCTATTGGTAATTTCTTTGACAAGCTCTGTCTGTCCCACCAAGATTATGGCAAAAGCTGTCAGGATGTGGGGGAAATGGAATCAATATAACACCTTTTAGGCAACTGCCCTGTACTTCAAAACAGACGTCATTGGTTTTGAGTGACATGGTGGCAAACGTGGCAGGTTTCGTCCAGAGCTCGACGTCGTTCAAACTCACCACTAACGGATCACGACTTACTTCGCACTAGGTATCACAAAGTTTCACCGAGTGAAATAGTCTGTGAACGGTAACCTCACACTGGGTAATACTAGGTATCATATGGGCCACCAAGCGAACAAATCTGTGAATAGCAACCTAGCCGCTAATTTTCTAATTCTAAAGCCTTTAAATGTTTTAATAATGCTCCAACAATTTATTGTTTTCGTTTTAATTTACGCCAATTAGACATAGAGGCCCATAGGGTAGTGAAATACTCAGTTTGCACATGCATTTTCAATTGAAATTTAATATCCTATGTGGATGGTTAATGATTAAATCACAGCATTTGTAGTTTTTTTTTTCAATTTTTTTTTTTATTTTTTTAAATTTATTTGCCGAAACAAAATAATATTTTCTTGATTTATTGGTTTCATGAATTTTTTCAATAAATTTTATTCGTTTTACATTTGTTAACGCCACACAACTGGTTGTTGAACTTACTTTGG
>QOCX01000194.1:19128-34078 GCA_005959815.1 Sarcophaga bullata | reverse complement strand
TTTTTTTGTTCTTTTTCCTTTGGTTTTATTGCATTTTTATTACATGTTTTCACATGTTTTTTTTAAATACTTTAAGCCTGTTCAACGAAATTTCATTCAAAATAGTAAAGTCAACTCATGTTCAAATGTCATTTGATAGTGAGTGAGATTTCATCGTATGCCGCTTAACTCATTTGATATGTGTTTTATTGCCTCCATAGAGATTTCAGTATAATTTACATAAAAAACAAAATCAAATTGTTATTCGATCTTAAGCTTAATCATCTCTACCATATCTTAATCAAATTGTAATAGAATATGTCACAATGGAATTAAACGTGGTATACACAAACAGTCATAAAACGGTAAAGTTTTGTTTTAACGGGCTCAGATGATACTAAAATTGGATTTAAGTATGCTTTACCTGATTAATTTTCAGAAAATTAAACGCATTTAAATCAACTGGAAGCTAAATACCTATCATTTACAAAGTGAAGCTTCCATGTGCAAAAGCCTTTAGTAGAGAAGGATTTTTCATTTGGAAAAAAAAAAAACCTCACTACTTGCTTTTTTTTTGGTTATGTTTGCTACAATTTTAAACAGCCTTCTATTCGATGGGCCATTTTGTTCCGGTTATAAATGGAATATTATTTCAGTCATATGGCTGCTGTAGTTGGCCTTACAGTATCTTATTCGATTGGACCAATTCTCGTAAATTTTTTTTGGTCTTCAAATACTCAATTGTCTCTGGTTCTTTAAAGGTGCCCCACAGAAAATAATCCAACGGTGTCAAACCGCAGCTGTTTGGCGGCCAATTGACATCAGCATTTCAGCGACCATGAGATGTGTGGCAAGCTGCACCATCCTGTTGAAATCAAACTTGGTTTATATCAACACCATGATATATCATGGTATAAGCGTAATGATATCGCCGTCCCCATTTTCAAAGTAATATGGGCAAAAATTGCCTGCACTCTACAAGTCCTACCAAACAGTCACTTGTAAGTGCATTGGCTTTTGTAAGATCACGTATGAGTTTTCTGCCCGAATACGACAATTTTGCTTATTAACGTACTCAATAAAATAAAAACAAGCTTCACCTCAGAAAATGATTTTTTGGCCCATCTATTCAAATGAATTCCAATATTGCTCAAGCGTAAGTCGCTTCATTATGTTTAGTGGAGATAAAATACAGAATTTTGTAAGTGAATAGAATGTCATAAGAATTGCCAGATTCGAAATAACCGATGGTTCAAATTTAAACCGATAGATGGCCCACCCGATATTTTACGTGGTCACCACGTTCACGTCATTTGTCATTATTTACTATACTATACTACTGCAATATCTGCGATTTGTATTGGGTACTTTGCACCCTTCTACTTGCTTTTTTTCCCTACGTTTTCTACAAAAGATTTCTATTTGAAGAGAAAAAATCTCTTTTGAATCAAGGCTTTTGATTTTCTTCAAAAACATTTTCAAAAGTAACATGAATACATAGGTTTTCTATTCATTTTATTTGCTTCTCAGTAACTCATTTCCTCAAAAAAAAAAAAAGTAATTTAAATATCTCAAGCGATTTAAGTATTCCATCAATGAAAAACTCACTCTCATAAAGGCTTACTAGGGTGGTTTGCTTGCCTTATGGGTTATGATTTTCAACAATTTTTTTTGCTTTCTTTCTGTATGAATATTTCAATAAAAATGCATTACTTTTTATGTGTCACAAGTAATAAACGTTGTAAAATTATTATGCCGTATAACATTTTTATATCAAAGTGTTGTATGTACAGTGCTGCTCAAAAGTGAATGCATTTGATTACTAAATTCTATTGGATTCATGAATATAAAATGTATTGTTGTGTTTTGTTTTTGAAGATTGACCAAATTGTTTTGTTAGACACTGTAATACTTAACATGGCTATAAACAACATTCCTTTTCTTTCAGTAGTAAAAACTATTTTTTTTTTTGCTTGGTGTGTGATTGCTAATAAAAAAATATCAATTTAAATAAGAGGCCACAAAAGTCCTCTTTTATTTGCGAATTAAAATCATAACGATTACATGCATGTCTACACTCGGAATATTTCATTCATGTTGATATCCTGTTTGCCACAATAGGGCAATTGATGTGAGAATTCATTTTCATTTTCAAAAATATTTCCTGATATTATCCATTGAAACTCAAACACAAAAGAATTTAAAATTTTTGCCTAAAATATCACAAAACAAATGCTAATGGACCATCAGAATCGTTTTGCTTTGACATGGATGACGTAAAAGAATGCGTAAAAGCCTACATCTTTATGGAAAATAAACTCCCACATGAATTACCAAAAAGATGACTTAAATCAAGAATTTTTGTTTATTATCCTTTAAACAAAAAAAGAAAATATGAAAATTGTCAAAAACAGGATAATTTGGGAAAAAAAATTCTAAGAAGGTCGATTGTCAGGAAACCCCAATAAAATTAATAGAAAATAAAAATTTTCTTTCGTTTAATTGGTCATGATTTATTGAAACTATGCAGCAGTATTTCCATGTTTTGCTGCATGGTTGCTTATTTGCTTGGCTTAATCTTTGACAGACAGCATACCTACCACATATCGTTTAAATGAAAAAAAAAAAAAGAAATTCAGTTGCAATAACATGAAATGAAAAAAGTTTTTTTTTTTTTAAATTTTTTATTGTTTCAACTGCAATAAAATAAAACCAATTCCTTTTATATTTCGAAGATATATTTCGAAGATGCAGGTATAAATAAAATAAAAATTGGAAATTACAATTCAATCAATAACCAACGGCACATGAAATTGATTAAAATTTCCACGTATTTTCATACTGTATTTTCACTGTGTCACTGTATAATAAACCGGGAATTTCTTTTACCCATTTGTTGAACTTGTTAGGCCAGTGACAAAAAAAAGAAAGAGAAAAATACGGTAGAAGGATGAAATATTGCCAAAAACTTTCAATTATTCAAGTAAAAACTATTCATGTGTTATGCCACAATTTTATTGTGTAAGCCAGCCAATACAGCCTATTATTTGCCATATTAATCAGCCGGCAGATAAAGAAAAAGAAAGAATTGAATTTAATGTCTGTCTCTATTCACTCGTCCATACATATGTTCAGAATTTATTTCCATGCTTCCACACTTCTTTCTATAAGTTACACCCTTAAGTACGTATTTTGTCAGAGATTATAAATTTCCATGTGGTAAATAACAACACTGTGTAACAAAAGTAATAAAACTAGAACTTTAAAAGCAGATCTTAAAGTTTTAATGGCCATAAAATCAAAAGCATTTTCTAGATGTACAAAATTGGTCATTAAAAGCCTTTAGCCAGGCTTACGACTAGGCTTTTTTGTAAGAATTTTGTTGAGAAAAAGTGGCCGAGGAAATATTTTTTCATATTTCATTCTGTTGGAGATGTCTGAGCTGAGGTTTGAATTGTGGGCTCAACTTACTACCTACTAGACTACGGCGACTTTACATCAGATTGTATTGAAATGTTTAATTAGCAGGAATTATTTTTTACGGCTTCTTTTTGTTTGTTTGTTTCTTTTTTTTACTTATTTTTATAATATTTTTTATAATTATTTTCAATATTTAAAAGTTTTTATAAAAGCTTTGGTTGTGTTCAACAGATATCAAACCAATTTTTTGTTTCTTTTTTCATCTTTATCATGCTATTTAATGAAACACATTTTTCCTATGATTTAAAAAAACGTTATGTATGTACGTATATATGTACATGCATTATATATACATACATTATTTGTTATTGATCTTAATTGAAATTTTTTAAAATTTTTTTATTTAAAATTTAACATACATTTGGAAATCGCTATGGATTTTTACTAAAAAAAATTGTATGTCGTTGTTCTTCCTTTATTCTCGTTGTCCAATGTTGCAAACAGTTTGTTTCCTGCTCAACATAATAGCTGAATAATTGAATGTACCGTTAATAATCATTGACACTTCGAAACTGAAGGTGTATGACGCGTTAACATTAACAATTGTTTTCAAGTGCATAAAGGCATGCCGTTCTAAGTATGACAACAACATGTTCGAGACGAACATGCCTTAGCGTACGAAACATTCAATACCCTTTCAAGTTGCATGGAAGAAAAATGAAAAAATTAATAAAAAAAAATTTATTTTCTTCTTGAAAAATTCCTTTACAAGGACCTCTTTGTGGCAATGTATGTATTATGTGTGTGTTTGTATTATGCTGGTCGGGTTCATTTAAATATTTTGCATAGTTTAGTGAAAATATTTCTATGAGTTGTGGTTGGAACTTCGGGTTTTAAATTTCTTCTCTCAAAATATGTTGGTTTGCTTAGGTAAATTGTACCTTACAGTACAATTTAAAAAATATTAACAAAATAAAATGTTAAAATATGTTTTATTATTTGAAACTGAGATATCGATGATATCGGACTTAATGTTCATAACGATATCACTACAGTGCTATTGATTACACTTCAGTGGTGGTTTTCCCTTGCCCTTGATATGTATTAGCATTAGGAATCTAAAATTTTGTGCTGAAAAATTCCGCTTAAAAGTTTCGTAATAGTTTGATGCAATATTGTTGTTTCTAGTGTTTGAAGTCATCGTTGTCTAGTAGGCAGCGTATTGTCTTATTCGACCTGAGGCCACAGTTCAAACCCCAGGTTAAACGCCTCTAACAGAACGAAATATTACTAAGAAAAATGTTTCTGTAGCGACTTCCTTTCGACAGATTTCAGGCAAAAAGTAAAATAAAATTACCATTAAAAACTCTCGAAAATAATTTAGCGTTCGAAGCCGATTTTATACTGTAAGTCTCGCCTAGGTTGTAACAGTGACTCAAGCGTTGCAATGACCAATTATGTAATATACTTTCAGACAAATAAAGGAGGCCATATTTTACAGTTTTTCCTGCGAAATTCAATTTTAGCTTTGCATAATGCAAAGAATCACTGGGATTGATGACGAATATTGTTTTTAATTTCTATTATTCTAATAAATGTTTTTCTAATTCCACTGGAATTTGTAGGGGCCATACCCTAAGTGTCGATCGTAAGGATTTTTTTCGCTCTTCAAAGAAAACCTGCTCATAAATACACAAAACTCCTATGATAAGAACTTGTTCGTACAGCTCAGAACTCTTTCTTGTACAATTTCATACATCAGAATCATCTTTGATGTCTAAGCGTGGCTTACACAGGCCACTAATCATCATTGGAATGAACTTTACTAAAGGTCTTCCTAAACTCAAAATATTCAAAAATGAATGGGAATGGGAACTTCATCCATTATGCAAGTCTTAATTTTAATTCAACTCTTAACCAGAAAACTACACTTTAATTGTATTTCTACAAAACTTTTCCTTATGCTTTATTTATAAACTACAAAGGACTTTAAAAGGCATTTGCATTTGCACAATACTGGATGCGATATCAACTACTTGAAGCATTCTAACTTCAACATGCAAAACTATTTCAATTAATTTTAGAAATGCAAGCGTTCAAATAGTTTATACTCCGCCAGCTATTTGCTGTTGTATTTTGAAAAAAATTTACCACAGAAATTTGTTGTTAATTTCACTTTACTGCTGCCACTCAAATCAACAATGCAATGAGAGAGAGATAGAGAGAGAGAGAGAGTGATACATGAAAGTGAAAGTGAAAGTTTTTTAAAAGCGCTAATGCTGTTGTTTTTCAATTTTTACTTTTGTTAAGTTGAGTTAAGTTAGTTTGTTTTAAGTTAAATAAAGAAAACATGAATGGTTTCGGTTGTTAAAACCATGCACTTGTAATCATAAAATTATGAAAATTGTTTCTATCTTAAGGAAAGCAAAACAAAAAACTTGAATACAAATGTATTTTAAAAATAATTCCCCATGAATTTTGTTTATGTTTTAAATTTATTTCAATTTATTTACCTGTCCTAAGAGCTAAACAGATGAAATTCTTGTTTTGCAATACAATATGAAGGTTAGGTTAGATAGATAGTCTTGCAACA
This sequence comes from Sarcophaga bullata, assembly GCA_005959815.1. NCBI lineage: Eukaryota > Metazoa > Arthropoda > Insecta > Diptera > Sarcophagidae > Sarcophaga > Sarcophaga bullata. The sequence goes on along the minus strand of QOCX01000194.1, from coordinate 28,086 downwards.
TTTGCAGCATACTCTAGAAATAATGCTTCTCTCTCCATGGCAATGGGTAGAGTCAGCCAATACTACGGGGATAAGATTATCATAATTCGTGAAAAAATTATATTTCAAGTATTGCCGTCGGCGCTTTTCAGAGCCCCATGCTCAAAACTATATTTTGCAAGTCGGCTAATCAACAATCACTTCAATCGGTCTTTAACGAATTTTCTCAACTACTGTGTTATGAATTCGGCGATTTAAAAACAAACTCACATCAAAAGTAAAGCAATCGTATACAGGTCTCAATCCGGGGCTAATGTCACATGTGATCAGTGTCTGCAGTTAGGAGTGGTATTGTGTCCCTTCGAAATTTCTCAAACCCATTTAACTTCAAGGGTTTGGCACTCATGCGTATATCCTTTCGCCTCTTATCACATGTGATCACATGTGATCAATGTCTGTCGTTAGAAGTGCTATGGTGTCCCATCGAAATTTCTCAAAACCATTTAACTTCAAGGGTTTGGCACTCATGCGTATATCTTTTCGCCTCTTTCTAGGGAACAGAAGCCTCAACGGAAACTTGTGACAATCAGTTAACCCAACTTTTCTATCAAAATAATGCATATTTATAGAAATTGGCATCACTCACAGCTAATATTTGCATATTTCTCCCCAAATAAATGCCACCTGTAACCTGTACTTTAATAGCTTCATAGTGCGTACGCTACATAAGAGTTTGTAAATAAAAATTGGCCAAAAATTGAACGTCATTGAAATATGTTACTGCATGCATGTTTGTATATGTTCATTTATGCACAAACATGTTCATTCATTTCCCAATTTGTTTTAAAAATACAATCGTTGCATGGTCGTTGCTGAGGCCAACCAGAATCATAAACTACCATGGCTTCTTATTTAATTTTTTTTTAAAATAAACCCAGAATGGTAGCAAGAGGAAGAAGGAGAGAAAGAATGATTGAATAAATTTAATTAAATAACAAGTACAAGTACATACAAAAGTTTACATACACTAAATGCGGCCCGATATGTTGAGATATCCTGTTAGACAACAGAAATCTAAATCAACATGGTAGTTTAGATTAGTTTGCATAAAGCATAGCTTCACAAAGAAACTCCTTGATTAGGTGTCATGAAACTGAACAGAACGAGCTACGCTCAACGATAATTTTGCTGAAATGCAATACAATTGTTGAAAATTATTTTAAAGAAACGCATATTTTTACGTTTTTGCCTTTAACTTTCTGTGAATTCGTTTATTTAATTGATTTATTGACTATGAAGATCAAACTGCTAATGTTTATATGTCAACATTGTTTCTAACTCGCGTTTGCTTACTACAATTCACTGACTAGTTACTAAGTGAGCTTACACCCTCTTCATACTTCATTTATTTTTAATCTGACAACTTCTAGAAGTTACTGTTGATTTGTTGTTGTTATTCTTTTTATTACTATTTTTCGTTGTGTTTCTACGTAGCTTTGTTATTGTAATTTCTTTTTTAGTGTAAAGTTTTGGTGTTTATTCTGGCACTGAGACAGTATAACTTGATGAAAACGAGTGTTAAATAGAAAAGATGTCTGAATATCTTTTGGTAAAGCATTTGGAAAAGGAAAGAACACTGAAAATCTTTTCATCTATTTTATTTGCTAATTTCAAGTGTTGTAAGATAAGTTATATAATATTGTCACTCACTGTTGTTTCTCTTTTTTTCTTTTTTTTTCGTTCATAAAACTTTTGAAACAAAGTATTGATGCCGGAGAATAAAATTTTTCCCTCTTCAATGAGTGGACATGGGGGTAACCTGACATGTTATTGATTAATAGGCTTGTTTGGGTTTAAGAAAAACAGAAAAAAAGGAAAAAATCGTTAACGGTTGTGTAAAAATAATAGCAAATGTTACGAATGCAAAGATTTGTGAACTTTAAGAAATAAAAAAATAAGTTTTACGTATAAAATTGGCATACTTCGTTAGCTGAAATGATTCCGCTCAATGTAAACCTGTATCGCTTAATTTGATAAGCCATTTCCATTTCGATTCCTTATATAGAAATTGGTCTCACGCCCACTATGGCGACTTCATCTCAGCTGTCTTCTTCCAACATCTCTGAAAGTTAATAAAAATCGACATGAAAAGTTTCTTAAATCCATAGCTTCAGAGTCCACGTCAAACTATATGTCCCGCCACTCATGGATAAAATTATCACTCACAATATGTGTGCTGGGTAAGGCTAGGTTGTAATCCTGATTAAGGGACCAATTTAGTAAATGTGTTCGAACATCGTAGTCTCCATAATTACAGCGAACCTTCACTGAACGCACAATTAATTCGCCTGAAGAAAGCAGTGACGCAAAAGTATTCAGAGTATTCGACTTGTCATAAACCAATATGTGCTGATCAAAATGCCAATGTTTGTACGTCAAAATTGTTTCTAACGCGCATTTACTTCTTAAAATTTACTGTCTAGTTACTAAGTTAACTTACGCCCGCTTCATACTTCATTTATTTTTGATCTGACAACTTCTAGAAGTTACTGTTGATCTGTTGTTGTTGTTTATTATTTTCATTACTATCTTGTTTATTTGTTGTTTCTTTTTTCCTGTAAAGTTTTTAGTGTTTATTCTGACATTGTGACAGAGTGATATGACGTAAAAGAGTGTCAAAGAATAGAGATGCTTCAAAATAATACCAATGCTCGATCACATGTTAAACGAATAGTTGAAAAATATTTAAAAAATAGGGGTTGAGAACTGTATTCGTCTGACTACCGATTTTCTTAGTAGATTGACTTCAAACCATGGGCAACTCCTTATACATGAAATCGATCTAATGGCCCATATGCAAATAAAAAAATTAGAAAACATCCTCTATGTTAATCGGATATTAAACTCAAAGGAAAACATATTAAACCAACAGAATGTGGATGTAATGAGTTGGGTTAAACCACCACTCTTTGAAACTAAATTTTCCAAAGACAAGTATGTGCTTGCTCATTAGTACCATATACAGGACAGTGGCATTCTGAAACGAATTGCTTTTTCTTTGTTTAAGTATTCACAAGAAAATTCTTTTTGTGAGTATTTTTCCAAAAACCTTTTTAGTTTTGAGCGAACAAGAACACTTGCAAGCGTATTAGTGCTCTACCAATAGAACTGCTGTGCCTGTTCATTTCACTTTCGAGATGTCTTCTCTACTTAGTTTGAACTTGAATGGATATTTCAATTTCAATCACATTTAGCATCACACTTGAATGTTGTTGTGCTTCCAGGGAACTGTTGAATTAAAATGAAAATTGTCTGTGAAACTCATTCCATGTTCAGAGGCCTGTTTTAACAGCAAATAACAAGTGTTTGTTGATTCAATAGAATCTGATGTTTTTTATTCTTCCTTTCTAAGTGTTTTTTTTTTGTTTTTTTTTTTTTCTTGAAAAATTTTAAAGTTTCTGATGTTAAGAGGCGAGGTCAATAATTTTGTCATAAAAACAACAGCAAATTATTTGCACTTAAAGACACATTATGGCACAATGTCAATCACCTTATGTGTTACAGACAAAGCAATAAAGGTGATCTGGTACCATCTGATAAGCATAAAATAATTGCATTGAGAAAAATGTTTCTTGAGAATATGATTTGTATTGTCTATGACCACGGGGTATTGAAATAGCCAATTGGTTGGTTGACATCAATTGAGTGACATGTTTTCCCACTCACTGTTACAAATTTCTTTCACAAAATACAAGTTCAACGTATGGGAATATTTATAAATGTCAACATAAAATTAAAAAAAAAATTGTGAACTCGTAGGTAATAGTACCTACCTTCCTAATTCCTATCAGCAGAATTCTGGCAAAAACTCTGAGAGGAAATAAAAAAAGCCATGAAAAGTTTTTCAAAAATCTTTCATTCGGAATCGCCTTAAATTGTAAGTTCTGCTACTCATATATAAAATGAACACACATACCATACGTCGTGTGAGAAACTACGTCATAATCCTGACTGAACGATTGTAATGATCAATTACGTATGTTCCGTAGTTCTAAACGAACTCTTACCAGAACTTGTACTCACATGTCATGAGAAACTTTTCATGGCAATTCTTTTTACTTTCAGAGTTTTTGTCAGAAATCGTTTTGATGTCTGACCTGGGGTTGGAACCAAAGCCTTACGTCTAATAAGCCAACACACTAACTACTAGACTACGGTGACTACCAAGTACGATACAGTTGTAGGAATTATTTATTGATACTCTATTATATAAGTGATCTTTTACAGTGAGCGTTAAAAGAAACTGTACATAAAAAATATACATTAATAAATTACCGTTATATTTATTTTAAAATAATTTCATTGCCAGTTTTTAAAATTGTAACCAAAACACACAAAAAAGAAATCTGAAATATTTCAAAATTTTTTCGTGCACTCTCCTTAAGTGGTAAAAGTTGAATTTGATGATTGTTAGAATTTTAACCTTAGTGTACAGTTTCTTTTGACGCTCACTGTATGTTACTGTTATTTAGTTAAACAACCATATAGCAAATGGAGGATATTAAACCACAATAACGGACTTGATGCCGAATAGGCGTAACTTTAACTTTATTTTTATGACAATCAATTTAAATGCTTGCGTTGCAAAATGGAAAAATGACAGTGATTTTAAAAATAAAAATAAAACAAAAAAAGATGGTAATCAGATGATAAAAGTTTAACAATTTCGTGGAATTATAAATTATAATCATTATAATATCAGCGTACGGCAAATTGTGCCAAGTTCAGCTTCTTCTGACTCAACCAGCATAATTCAGTTACTTGTAGAGGGGAAATACTAGTTACAGTTTGGATTTTTTTTTATTTTTTTTTTATTTTTTTTTTTTTATTTTACAGTGTTCTACACTTGTTGAAATCTAAGAACATAAGCATTGGATTATTTTGGAGGGTACAAGGGGGATGCAAAAAGGTTCGTTCAATTGTTAAATATTTATGCATGAAGAAGTCAATTTTATTTTCTGCAAAATAATCTCCCAAAATATTGTAGTAAACATTACCTACTCAAAACGAATTTAACTTTTATTGTTAAAGGAATGATAAAAAAACATTCAAACACGACAATAACGATAATCGTAAGAGAATTAATGAAAATTTAAAATTTTCGTAGAAAAGTTTTGCTTTACCTGCCTTTACAAGGATTTTCAGTTTAAGTTTCATTTTGTTACCACGTTTGTATTGAGTGCGATTTGATCTGATAAATTTTGAAATTGTTATCCTTGTTATCCTCTTTTCATGAATATTTTACAAACTCTTGTATTTGCAAGGAAAAGAGCAGAATTTCAACTAAGTTTTAAACCGAATGTGTAGTAGTACTCTGACCAATTTAGCTTTAAAATAGATTTTTTTCTTAAATTTTCTTGTATTTCAATGTTAATTTTAAATTACACTCAATTTGGTTATTTCAACTTCATATTGAAATGGTAAAATTAGAGAAGAGTCATCTCAAAGCCATTTTATTTCCAAAATTATGACTGCTTACATTGGTTGGCTCATTCCTACTAATAATAATCGAAAATATTGTATTTCTCTTGGAGTTTATAAGGTTTTCGAAGGTTTTGAATTTCAATATCCGTTCAAGAATTCCTTTATTTTCCCTTTAAAAATTATGATCGAAATTTACCTAGCCCTTGAGTAAACTTTAGTTGTAAGCATAATGCATTATTTTTCAAAGCATTTGCAATTTATGCCAAATGATATTTTGTTATGAAGTACAATTGCTTCCGGCTGCCGCGGCTGGCCTCACAGTACCCTATTCGAGTCGGGACCAATTTTCGTGCACTTTTTCGAGTGTATATGATCGCATCTCGTTAATAGCATCACTTATGTTGGCGTTCAAGTGCTCAATTGTCTCTGGTTTGTCGGCATAACACTTTTATTTAACGGTGACCCACCGGAAATAACCCAAATGTGTCTAATCTCAGCTTTTTGCGGCTAATTGAAATCACTATTCCCGTTAACTAAACGTTTGACGCAATAAATCGATTGTGGCATGAGATGTAAAGGCAAGTAGCACCATCCTGTTGAAATCAAACATTGTTGCCATCAATACCACGCAAACATACATAATTGGCCATTGCAACCCTTGAGTCAGGATTACGGCCTAGCTTCTCACACCACTTATGTTGTGTGTGTCAATTTTATACATGAGTGGCGGGACCTACGGTTTAAAGTCGACTCCGAACGACAGATTTTTTACCACGAAAAGCGGGTACAAATAAATCAGTTATCACGATGCGATCGTAATGGTTGCGCCGTCGCTATTTTCAAAGAAGTAGGTTGCCAAAGGTGCCCTACCAAACAGTTACTCGTAATGGATGGATAATGGCTTCTGTTAGACCACGTGTAGGTTTTTTGAACACCAAATTTTACTCATTAATGTACCCACCAAGGAAATGAGTTTCATACGAAAAGATGTTTTTTTTTGTACGACATCATCATGCAGTTTCTCGTTGGCCCAATAAATCCCAACGTTGCTCAAGCGTAAATTGATTTATTAAGTTCAGTGGTGATAATATTGTGAATTTTGTGACAGAATAGAATGACATAAGTATTGCCAGGTTTAAAATAACCGATGTTTCAAATCTAAACCGATTGATGGCTCACCTATTATATAATGATCTTTAAGATCTTCATCAAGTTTTATAACAAAGATATCCTTTAGAAGTTCCAAATATGTTGGTGAATTTATTGTGGTTGTAATGAAGTGAATAGGAAAACTGAATATCTAAGATAGTGATGCCAACACCACAGTAATTCCTTGGATTATACAATGCTTGCTTGGTCTAGATCAAGCCATTAACAGCAGTAGAATCTTAACCTTGTATATACAATTTATTTTTCTCTTTTTTCTCTCTTTTTTTCTTGATATTAAGCTGAGTTTAAGCTTTCCACAATATTACGGAAAAGATACTTAAAAATTCTTTCAAAGTTAAACGAAAATTAATATGAAAACTAATTTCTAGGAAATAAAAAATTTTATTTATGCCAAGAAAAAAACGCTTAAAATATTTTGCATTTGATTTTGTAAAAAAAAAAAAAAAATTTTTTTTCAAGCTTTAACGTCACTGAAAACTAATCATAAAAATTGTGGCAAAAAACTTAATAGCCAGTCAGATTATTAAAATAAAATTACTTTCCTCTGGGCAGCTTTAAGTTGTTACAAAACTTCGTTGGGTTTTTTTGCATCCTTTTTAACACAGTTTTTAAATTGGTTTTTATTGAAGCCATAGTACGAGCATCTATTTGATGTGTCAACAAAAACTAGAGAGTGTAAGATAAACTCTTTTCGCTTACAGACATCGTTAAAAGTTTTTAATAATGTGCACCACAAACGATGTTCATACATATATACGTACAGACATAATTGGTCACTATAAATCTCACACCACTTATGTTGGATGTGTTAATATTATACCAGGAGATTTCGAATTAAAGATTTTGAAGAAAGTTTTCATTTGTAATTTTATTTCAATTCAGAATTTTTCCAGAAATCTGATGAGAGGTAGAGTAGCCGAAGAAATATTATTTTCTTTTTTTTCCAGTTTGTTGGAGATGTCTTGCCTGGGCTTTGAACCTTTAACCTTACGTCTAAAGAGCTAACACACTATCTGCTATACTATACTATGGCGATAGACAGCCTTAAATGTGTAGCTAATCATTACGTTACTGCAATTGCATCACAAAAAACTCTCTTCAAATGAGGTCTACCGGCGGTTATTGTCTGTTAACATAACCACTCAAGTAAAAGACAATCATAGTAGGAGTTAAGAGATTTGTCACCCTGTATGCTTATGCCAAGCAGATTCTGGTATTTTCTGGTCCACGTAGAATATGGCCCACGCAGTTCTACTGTTCTTGTATCAGTCCATAAGCTGCTTTTGTTCATAAAATAGGCATTTTTTTGTGTAAAGGCGTTCCACGCATCTTAGATGTCATCAATTATCTTAAGTTTTAATTGCAGGAAAGGTCTCATTAAAGCACCCAGTATTTTGCAAAACTTTACTGCTTCAAATCTTTTGTTAAGCATTACAGCGGAGAACGTTTGTTGATTTCTAAATATGGCTAACAACCCTAGCTGCAGCTGTTGCAATGTCCTGTTAGCATTATTTGCGAATCCGATTAGCCAGATTAAACAGTGTACATAGGTAATATAAAAAATAAAGAAATTATTCCAGTTTACGTTTCGTATTTCGTTTGTCATTTGATTTTTTAAATTAATTTTGACTTTGAATTAATTTCAACACAAATTTTTCTAAATTTTCCTAAATCTGACAGTAAATGCCGTATGTGTTGTATGCGTATTGTATGCATCAACGATTTATTAATTTATGAGCGATTTTATGACATTCGTCAAAGCTTCTTAGCAATTTAATTTTAATATGTATGCCTCATTGATTATATTTTAAAGAGAAAAATATTTTTTTTTTTTTATTAAATCCTTCCAATATGTCCTTGCCTGGCTGCTTAGTTGCTTTAACTGTCTGGCAATATTGTTTGCACTTCAATAAGCAGTTCTTTGAAAAAATTCGTTTTTTTTTCATAAATGAGTGAAAAGAAAATTTAAATCAAAAATTCCTTTTGAAAAATGTTATTAAATTTAAAAAAAAATTTGTTACACAATCAATCATAAATTGTTACATTTCTTTAAGAATGTGAATTTTCTGAAAATTTTTCTTTTAAAACGTAGAAGAAAAGAAAAGAAGAAAAATAAAATTCATATACCAACACAGTTAGTTCATTGTTCCACCAGGCAACCTATAGATCGGCTAAAGATATTCCGTATCAGCCTGCAATCCTTTCTTGTTAGTACCCTTGGTCTCCCACTGAAAGTGATTACATCATGCTCAATATCTGAACTTGACCTTGCCTCTATCGATAATAAATTGTTGTTTTTTAAACTTTTTTTAATTTATTTATTTT
>QOCX01000194.1:0-19113 GCA_005959815.1 Sarcophaga bullata | reverse complement strand
AAAATTAAAAAAAAAAAAAAAAATAAAATTAATTGTAATTTAATTTAGAAACCAACCAACACAATCTTAATCCAATTAAAAACATTAAAAAATAAATTTTTTTAATTAAAGTGCCATTAGGCTTTTATAAACATTTACTAGGAATTTCAGGAGAGATTAAATGAAATAAAATAATAAAAACAAATACAAAAACAAAAACAAAAAACTTTTTTAAATTAAATCCATCATATGAACAAAATAAAACAGGCTGTTTAAGTCACCACAAGGCTTTAAATGAAATTCAATAAACCGTAACTCAAATAGTCAAATACACACATTACGACTGCTTCGTATATCCCTATAATCATATGTACGGCATCAGAAAAGAATTTATGGCAAAACCAATAGACCGTATTTCAATTCTTAATTCTGAAATGGAATCTGAGTTCTTACTGAGAAAAGTGGATTGCTTACAGTCAAGTCAAGTTCAAACAGTCAAGCTTTTCACCAGACTGAAACGTGATCATGCACTGCTCCCCTTTTGGCCAATCTTTAGATTCCAAATAATCCAATCAACAACAAAAAGCATGTGAATCTTTGGCACTAAAAAAACAAACACATGCAACAAACATATTCGTGCGGGAATTATAGCGACATTGCAAGGCAACTATGGCGGTCTTTATTGCGACAATTAAAGCGTGAATTACAACAGGAATTTCATTGGAAAGAGCGGCGCCTTACAGCGAAAACTACACGAATTACAGAGGGAACTACGGGAATTACAGTAAGAACGGGGGAAATTACGGCGGAAACAGTGGGAATTACAGCGAAAATTGCAGAAATCACATCGGAAATTACAATGCAATTTTAGCGAAAATTAGAGTAGGAGTTACAATGGGAACTACAGCGACAATTTAAACGGAAATTCAGAAAAAAATTTCGCAACTATAAGCAACAACAGGAATAATAAAATCGACAACAGCGATGTAAGGAAAAATGTGATCAACGACACCATAATAAATGTACGTCGATGAGAGCAGCGAATAGACCAGCGATGCGAGCAAAGACGCAAAGAGCGATGCCGGTAATAACCAATTATGTATGCATGTTAGGTTAGGTGACCAACCCTCTCTAAGGAAGTGGTCCCACTTTTGCCAGCATTTAGACCCATTGTGATACCACGCAGGGGTCAACCATTACGAAGACGAAACCATCTCGAGTCTAAAATAAATCTTGCTATTGCAGAAATTCTTATATTAGAGAGCTCGATTAACAATGTCAAAAACTTTCGCCTCTTCACGACAAGAACAGGGCACTGATGCATGAGGTGAAACACCATCTTTTCCTCCACTTCAGACCCCAAAATCCTGCGGAAGTCTTTAGTTGTAATATCGAGCACTGCCAAATGGCTACCAAAAGTACAATGGTTGTTAAAGAAAGCCATTGTGCTATGAATGGCCATACGATTTAAGGACAAAAGGGGAGTCATGTTTGAATGTATGTTATTGTTGTATGTATGTATTTTTCCATAATTGGGGCCATAATTCACCTAAAAAATACCATGTAACAGTTATAATATTTTCCATTTTCTTTCCTTTTTTGCATCCCAAAATGTTGTTTTGGAAATTTTTCTTGTTTTTTAATTTCCATTTGATTTTTCCAGAACATTTTTCGAATGTCAACAGCAAAACGTGTTTGTCTCTTTTGCTTATTGGATTGCCAGAATTCTAATACTGTTTATACACTTTAAATATTTGATTTGATTTCGTAGAAAAATAAAAGCAAACGGAGTGAGTGAGAAATTTAAATATATTTCAAGGAAATTGTCATGAATTTGTAGATTCTTTTAAATTTTGAATGAAAAGTGGAATACTGGAAAGACACTTGAATGTTTGTTGTGACATCAAGAGTATACGAAAAAATGTTGTTGACGTGCGTTTGTTTTACATTTGAAAAGAACAGTTAAGCAACTAATTTCTGTTTTTTAACAACAAATTCGAGCATTTTGAATTTGCTTTAAACAAATACTTGTTTGTGGTCTCGCCTTTCTTGTTAAATGAACAAAAATATTTCAATCACCACTATGCTTCTCTAACCGCTAAATTACATTTTAAAAGGAAATGCTAAATTACTTGTTATAGTTTTAAAATTAAAGCCGCAAGGATTTTGTTGCAATGAGAGCCAACATAGTTTTCTCTTGAATTACTTGCAACAGAACAACACAACCAAGAAGACCTTAAACTTATCAATTCTATTTGATTTGCCAGAGGATGTAGGAAGTGGTATTGCTTTCATTACATTACACAAATACACTCAAGTGAAGTAAAGAATGAAGAAAATAAATATTTTTATACGCAAACATTTTCCGAATATAAATGATGACTTTCATCATTTAATTGATGTTTCAACATACTGTGTGGTTTGTTTCATTTACTCTGTAAACTAATTTATCAAAGAAATTTCAGAAGATGGTTCGTTTAACATAAGCTTCTTTGTTAATTAATCGTAAGTTGGCATTTAAGCTGAAAAATCTCTCTCCTCCGAATTAAGGCAAACAGCATTTCCATATCTCGCGTTTTCATTTCATCTTATGCAACCTAAAGACGAACGATGATTTGTATTACGGAAGGAATCATTTTTATCACAAATAAATCGAAAAAAATTTGTAAAAATTTCCTGAAATNAAAAAAAAAAAAAAAAAAAAAAAAAAAAAAAAAAAAAAAAAAAAAAAAAAAAAAAAAAAAAACCCTGTTTTCCTTCCTCTTTTATTACGCAGCACAACAGTAGTATCATTATCATATTTTTTAATTCCGTTATAATACCAAGAATTTATTCTTCTGAAGACAGACTTTTTGCCACGTTCATTAATTTTTCATCGATTTTTTGTCATTTTTATCGTAATTGTTCTTCTTTTGCTCTTTGCTTTTTTTTTTGTTGTTGTTGTTTTATTTACGGTTTTCCTTGTTGTTTTCATATTGTAATATTGTCTGGTATTAATGACAACAAAATTTACACACACGAAGGCCACAAGAAACACGATTCATATACGTACACATGCATACGTATAAAATATGTTTGCTTCCAGCCTATACTCTCCTACACAGGCATACGTTAGTTCTTCGTCGTTTTGTTTACGAGATGGTTGGTAGTGATGCAGCATTCTTTCACTTACTTCAAGGTATAAGTTGGTATAATTTGAGTTACAACAACAACAACAACATTGTAATTAACAACAATTACTCTTATAAAACTAATATTCAAAATGTAAACAAACAAATAACAGCCTGAGACTCATTCTGAATGAATGAACATTTCGAAGATCTGTTGAATTTTCCAAATGATGGCTAGATGTGTATGCGTTGTAAAAAAACAAAATTAATTTTATTTTGACAACAACAACAACAACAACAATTCCTACTATCTCTGGTAAATATATTTATTTTTGTGTATTTTTCCTTTCATTTTTAAATAATTATTGCAACACAATAATTATAATCAACAGCAGCCTCACGTAATTTAAGCATGTTGATGACACAAACCACGTGTTTAGTGTGGCTATAAAATCTAATTAAAAATTCATTTTCACAACACATTCTTCTTTACACATTGAACTTTTGCTAACCCTTTCCAATTCTCTTTCCATCTGCCTTTTTTTCTTTGATTTGTTTAAATTGCAGGCATTTAGGATGAAAAAGTGGTAGGAAAATTGTCAAAAAAAAAAAAAAAAAAAAAAAAAAAAAAAAAAAAAAAATGTTGCAACCAAAAAGGGGATGTCAATTGTTTGCAAAACTTAACCAACTAATGTTGGAAACCAGAAAGACATACAAATGAGCTATATTTTCCTGTTGTACTGTTGAATTGTAGATTGAAAATAATACATACGTCCGTGCATCGCCGTGGTTAGCGTTGCTAAGGCCAATTTATAAATAATTAAAAAAGTTCGTTCTATGAAAATGAAAATGTTTTTCTATGGAAATATGAAAAATAATTCGGTTTTTTCTTTCGAAAAAAACGCTGTCAGCATAATTTAATTTTCTACGGCGTTATTTGCTGACATCCAAAAAAAAAATTAATGAAGAGCTCTTATTGCATTTGTTAAATTTCATGCAATTTTTTATTTTTTTTATTATTTTTTTTATGTTTTTACCGTTTTATAAAAAAACTAGAATTTTATTTTTTATGTTATGTTATGTTTTATGTTTTATGCCTGCAGATACTTAATTAGATTGTAAGGAACTGTCTGTCAAAAGCAAATTTTTCAAACGCTTTTTTAAAACGGACAAGAAAGAAAAAGTAAACAAAGTAAAGTAATACCGCAGTTTCTTTTACCCACCATAGAAATTCAATATAACGGAATTTAAAATCAAATTCTATTTATGGAAGTACGAATCGAATTTCCGACAAAGTATCGCTATTGTATTAAATTTAAGCTTCAAAAATGAATGAATTACTGCGGTAACGAAACGTACGGCAATTCTGTTCAACATTTTTAAACGAATCGCATTGATCAAGACAATTACTGGAATTTTGAAAAGATTTTCTATTAAGAAAGCACATTCCCTATACTAGCCGAATTTCACCAAATTAGCGAAGAATTTTGTGAGCTCATAAGCTGTACAATAAAATCACGCCTACCCCACGCTGGAAACCAGTCTAAAAGTTTTTAGAAACGTTTAGTGGAGCATCATTTGTAATAGCGATAGCCTGCAGATGATATGCTGGCTTATTAGACCTGAGTCCGTAGTTCAAAGTCCAATTCAAACATCTTGAACAAAACGAAATATTTTCTTCTGTCGATTTCCTAAAAGCAGTATTTTGGCAAAAACTTTAAGCATGAAATAAAATTACTATGAAAAGTTGCTTAGAAATCTACCATTCGGAGTCAATATTAAATTGTAGTTTTCCTTACTCATTGTGTGTGGTTTTCCTTAACTCATTCAATATGCTTGACATGAGAAGCTAGGTTATAATCCTAACTAAAGGATTAATGTCCTGACTGAATGTCACACTCGTTTTTAAAGTCTAGAATTCTAATAGGTACTGTATTGGCTTATTAGACGTGAGGCCATGGTATTTCTTCGGCAGACTTCTGGAAAAAATTCTGAGAGAAAATAAATTGCCATCTAGAGTTTCTCAACAAACTGTCGTTTGTGAATCGACTTTAGACTGTGGGTCCCAACACTCACATATAAAATTAACACACTCGTCATGGGTGGCATGAGAAGCTAAGCTAGGTCGTAATCGTAAGACTGAAGGGTTGTAAATCCTAACTAAATATCATCCATGCATGATCAATTACGGCAGTGATCTAGTGAATAGTGTGTTGGCTTATTCGACGTGAGGCCATGTTTCAAAACCCAGGTTATATGAGTAAGGAAAAAATATTTTTTCGGTGATTTTCTCTCAGCAGATTTCTGTAAATAAAAATTGCCGTGAAAAGTTTCTCAATAAACTCTTGTTCGAAATCGATTTTAAACTGTAGGTTCTAACACTCACGTATAAAATTAACATACACACAGCATAAGTGATGTGAGATGACTGGTCATAATTCTTACTAAAGGGTTGATATCCTGGCTAAATCTCATAATCGTGATTAATTGTAATTTGTAACGACGAATTTGTTGAGCACGAGCAATTATGGCCATTAAGTGATGATCTCATACAAAATAATCTCACTGACTAGGTCTTAAAGAAGCTTGAATATGAACTTCCTTGTATTTTTCTGTTATAATACAGATCTGACACATAGTGATTAACAATTTCTGTAACTTGCTTATTGTAACCGATTGTGCATGTGAGAATTTCAATTCAAAAATAATATCGTTTGTGCAGTTTTTTCCAACCGAAATTTGATTTTATACCACAACAGATATACAATGAAATTTTGTAATTATCCAACAACAATTCGTTTCAAATTTCAACAGAATGGCAGAATGCCTTAAATGCTATGATAAAATAAAAATAAATTAAAAAAATTTTCTGGAAATTAATTTTGAATTAAAACCAAAAAATAAATACAATTCCATGCGATTATTAATTGTAAAATATAGAAAAATAAAAAAAAATTTGCAATTATTTCATGAATATAATTACACGAAACTCATCTCAGTAATATTAATACAAAATTAAAATGAATAAATAAATCTTTTTGTTTTATTAAGTTTATAATGAATTGTAATCAATTAAACAAATAAAATAAAAATTTTCAAACAATTAACACGGATTTGCCAATGTACACATACAGTGGGTTATTATTAAACCAATGAAATGAACATGAAATGAACAATTATCTTCGTTTATTTGTGATTATTAATTAAATCTATAGTTAGTCACTGTGTTCATGAATGTACAGTGAGCATTAAAAGAAAATATACATTAAAAAGTGTAGTACATCCACTAGAGTAAATAATTTGCATCAATCAGCCATCTTTTAAATATACACACTAACTTACGCATTTACCTTCACATCATCAATACATAGATGCAAGCCATAATGCTGCCTCTATACAACACCTATACAACACCTGCTACCTTATGAGAGTTTATTGTTTAAGTAAGCAATACATTGATGTCAGTTTCGAAATAACAATTCATTTAACTGTTCTCACATGTTATGGTTCAAATGCCATTAGAATTAATTAACGAACACAATGTTCAGTGAGCTTTAACATTAATGCTGGAGGAGTTTTATTCTCTCCTTTGTTCCTGTAAAAATTAAAACATTTACGGCCACGAACCTTAAATATTCTCATATTCGATTCAATTCACTTTAACTTCTGTTGCATGGCAATAAAATGTTTAATTTTCATAGAGTTTTCAGTTCGTATTTAATTTGAATTTAAATTTAATTTAAATTCAGAAAAGACACATTTTTCTCCTTTTACTTCACTTCCTTTATTAGAATTAAGTAGTAAAAATAAGGCCCAATTAGTTAGGTAGCCAGCCACCAATGTAGCCAGCTTCCCAACAAGCGAGCTACCCAGCAATACTAACCAGTAACCCAGCTACCCATCAATACCAGCCAGCTATACTGGCTTGCTGGGTACGTGGGTAACTGGCTTGCTATGAAGCTGGCTAGTATAGCTGGGTAGCTCCGTAGCTGGCTAGCTAGATACCTGGGTAGCTGGCTAGCCGAGAAGCTGGGTAGATTGCTAATATATACCAATATACTCTTACATACATATTTTTATTAGTCAAATTTTTATTTCCTGCAATACATATTCAAATAAATTCTTATTTTTATTTATTTGCAGAAATATCATGTTAAAAAATTACGCAATACTCATCGTTTCACAGGAATTGAGAACAACACACATGGAGTCCACCACTTTTTTTTATAAGCGCCAACGACATTACATATCATAAAAAGCAAACTACATTATAAAGCACTGGAGAAGAGAAATTCAAGCTATCTGATGAAATATCCATAATTGGATTGATTAATAACTAAACTAAGTGTCACTATTCACATATAACATGACCTGACTACTTCTCATCACCTAAGTAACGTCATAAGCACTGTCGAAACACAATACAACCAGTCTTGAGCGCTGAAATGCGAACTACCACAGGCGACTTATGAATTTATGTCTGGCTATGCGATGGGAACGTATACAGATCGAAGAAGATATACAATTTCAGCATACAATACATCCGTTGCAACACATCCGAAACATTGGATTTATAATTGTTAACATGAATTATTGACGTCAACTGATCATCAAAGGCATTATATTCAACGACAAGCAGAAGGTTTCTTAAAGCTTTGGATCTAAACCATCACTGGTGAACATCAGTACATTTTATCAAAGAATCGACGATAATTATGTATTGGATGTGCTAACATAAGAGCTTTGGAAATCAATTGTTTTAACGGGAACACACTTTGGGCCAATATACAACGATTCTCCTCCTATTACTGTTTAAACGATCGATAATTTATGCAAAACAGCTTAATTACATTTAAGAATATACATGTACATACATTTAGACTTGCAAAAAATGTGTACAATGACTTGTAAAAAATGCGTAAAAAAAAGTAAAATTGTTTGCCTTATAATGTCAATTTTAAAAACATTAACCTTTTGTATTTATTTTTAAGCTTTATTTGCTTTATTTATATTATATTGTTTTATTTATATTAACTAAATATATATTATTATAATATTTGACAAATAAAATAGAAAAAATCTAAAAAAAATCCGATTTTATTTCATTTTTTTATGTAATAATTTACAACCTACCCACCAACGCTCAATATTTTTTTCTGCTGCGACTCGCAATTGAAAATCAATCCAATTTCAAATGTGCACAAAATACCAGGCGAACAGAATTTTTAGGAGGTCACTAAAAATTTAAAAATTATTAGATATTTGAGTCACCCTGTAGCATCCGGGTTTGTTTTTGAAAATTTAGGCCTACTTTTAGGATGACCAAAATAACGCACATACATACACACTCTTCAATAACCAAGTATCCAGCTTAATTTTTCGATACCCCTAAAGTATACTTAAAAAATTGATGTCTGAGAAATATTAAATAAAACTGGGTGTCTCTGTTATAAATAATTTTTTAAAATGAAGACATATTTTTAGGATAAATAATATCAACGACATACACACGCACTCCTTAATAACCGGGTAGTCAATATGATTTTTTCAGCACTCCCTGAAGAATGCTTGAAAAATTGGAAATTTACTGCATAATGTAAGCATGATACAGCCTGTTTTGATTTTTAATGACCGGGTGCTGCAAGTTTTTCAATTTTCTGATTTTTTTTTGTGACCCTACGTGTATTTCTGTTCGCCTGGTATTTTGCCAAAAATTGAAACCAAAAATGAATTTGAAATTTCAACGCGCACACACATGCATACATGCACATACGAAACGATTATGATACCTACAATCAAAGTACATAAGAAAACCCTAATAAAACTTAAGAATTCTAATTATATTGTTTAGAACAAATAAAAAACTTTATTTTTAATTAACAAAAAAAATTATTACCAATTAATTAACAATTAAATTCAATAAAATAATTGATAATCCGTATTTATTGCATTTTTACGTAGAAATTAAATTCCAATTGAAAAGTAGAGTTGAGTGCCTTCCTTCCTTCAATATGCATTTGAAAGCTGAAAAATAAATAAAAAAAATTCTTTCTTTTTAAACTAAATAAACAAAAATGATAATTACAAAGGTTGTTAAAAAAAATTACACTTGAAGTGTGTGTTAATGTGTTTTGTGCTCTAAATAATCTGATCGGTTTAGAAAAACTGCTTCACAGTTAAAGAGGTTAAAATTATTTCCGTTTATAAGCTCTTAAACATTTACGAAACGCAAATATATTCCTGGCCAGCTGGTCATCTGCTCCTGCCTCATAAAGACAATATCGAAACGAGTAAAACTCGAAAGCCAGGCAGTCCTATCTCTGAGAAAGCGGTGAAGTTAATCAGCTAAAAAAAACGCCGCATTAAGCTCAAGTATTTAGATTTAGATGTAGGTGATTTGTTTCTTTCAATGCAGAATATATATGTTGGAGTTGAAACGGTTCGTATTGTTGCTTTGTTCCAGATTGTCGGTTATTGGATCTTTCAATCATTCGCCCTGTGTTGTTCCAGCAACCAGACAACGATTAAACTGCCCCCAACAGCCATCAACTGGGCGTTCGCACACGTTCATTGAAGTGCTCGAGAAACTCTCAACGAAATTGCGCATTATATATATGCCAGGGTGCCAGGACATATGAATATTGCCGGATACTTTATTACTGCCAGACTTGGCCAGAGTTGATGCGGAGAGCTCACAATCTACGTCTTGGGTAAACTGGTTATTTGTATGCCGTTTTGCAGGAAAGCTCAATTTTATTGGCAACAGGAAGGCATATACAATATTGTGTATAGTTTTCGAATCACAGCAATTGACAGATAAATTGAAACTAAAAATCTGATCTAAAAATATCGTGTAGCATTTGGTTGCTTAGAAACGTTCTGAAATTACTTTCACTGTGCAAATCATAACAAAATTGATTCGCTCTCTTCTTAATACAGAATTACTCTGCCGACTGCATTATCTGCTGACACCACGAACACAGATTTTTGAGAAACTTTTACTGGCAATTTTCTTTTACTCTTAAGCGGCTGTTTCACTAGCGAAATTTGCCTGTAACAACGACATTATGATAGAAACTAACACAGAGAACAAGTGTGGTGTAAGAAGCTAGGTCAGAATAGCGACAGTTTTTTCTGTTTTCTCGGTTCTCACGGAACACTGCCTATTAGATGGGTATGACCGCCGGCTGTTTTACTGCTTTTTGAGATTTCTGCTTTGATTACAACGTAGAGAAAAAGAAAATAAATGCTGTTTCTGAATGAACTGTTGGAATTTAAGACAAATGACAATGCTCATCATAGAAATTAGTGTGGGTGGCTTAAGCTAGAAGTCAGATGAAGTAGACTGTAGCTTTTTGAATGTAATAAAATATCCTTGCACGCATCAAGTAGAAAGCTTTCGCTTTCTATGTGTAACTATAAAAAAAAATCATGTCGTCTTTCTAACAGGTACCCACTGTTCATTTAAATTTTATTATCGTTTGCATGAAAACATGTGAACCACTATAGAGTGGCTCGAGTGTCAATGACATGCTGCAAACAATTAGCACGCACTTCCGGTCGTGTACGTGTTACAGTGTATTTATAGTATCAGTATTTCACCATCCCCCCCATTTTTTATGTCAGCATACGGAAAAAGCATTCCTGAATTTATAAATTTCACGTAGAAAACTATTTTTAAAACAAAAGCTAAAAATGTGTATGGATGATGTTGCTCCACAAATTTTCAATTTTTCTTTTGTTCCACATTTCTTAATGGCGACAGTAATGGAGCGCAAGTAAAAATAAAATGAAATGAAAACGTGAGTTTTCACAATTTCTTTTGTAATTATTCTATTATTGCTGTTGTTGCAATTGTGTTCACTTATTTCACTCCAATAATGATTATTTGCCGTTTGTTTCTTAAAATAAAGAATTTCTTAAAGGACTTTGCAGTTTAGAATCGATCCCGAACGACTGATTTTTAAGACATTTTTCATGGCAATTTTTTATTTACGCTCAAAATTTTTGCCAGATATCTGCTGAGAGGAAATAGGCGAAGAAATATTTCTTTAATATTTCGGTGTTGTAGGAGATATCTGCCCTATTGTCAGAAACTCTGTCACGTCTAATAAGTCAATACGCTACTTACTAGACTACGACCAGGCCGCCTTCCTTACTTCCCAGATTATTAAAATAGTGTTCACAAGAAGTTGTATGGATTTGCCAAACCCTAGAATTGGTTAGGTTAGATTAGGTTAGGTTAGCGATTAGTTTGGCGTTCACATAAAAGTTCACCCGATGGCCCATATGGCCACAATTGCGTTACCCAGTGTCATGATCTGTTAGTGGTGGATTTTAACCGTCTCGAGTTCCGGATGAAACCGGCTAGCTCCCTAAGTGACACGTTTGCCATCATGCCCAGAATTTCAAATAGTCTGTCATCAAAAACCGATGACAAGTGTTCTGAAGTGCAGGGCACTCGCATGCCGATGCAGTAATCCTAGTGGGGCAGAGTGAGTCAACGAAACTTCCAATAGCACAGTGTCTTGTTAGAAGTACTGTTCGAATGCGAACGTTTCTCTTGTCGAACTCTAATAGTTCTTTGGTTCTTCAACTGAAATATGCTGATCTGGTTAGGCAATCTCTGTGACATATTTAGTGCCTATTTATTCAAAATCCAACAAAATTTCCAAATTAAGCACACGTCTGTGTATTAATTTAGAATCGTTTGTTTATATAGTGTGCTCTTCGTTTTCCACTTTTCATTTCGTTTTCTTCTCAATTCTATGAGAATTTGCCTTTGGATTTGGCATTTTCCAATAACCATTTGAAAACGTAATAACTTGTGTCGTCGCACTAAAGTCGATTTCAGAAAAACGTGTGAAACCTTTTTGTCAACATCATTATGAAAATTCTTTCATCACGGAAATGTATTTTTGTGTGTTCAAAATTAAATGAAATTTGAAAAAAAAAAATGGCGGCATTAAAATTGAAATTCATTTCTATCCGCGCCATATTCTGAGTTGTAAAATGATGCCAGTGAGTAATAAATTTTATTTATTTCATCCTCCTGATGAAAGCGTGACGATGTTTGTCTATAATTGGGCACAGTGTTGTTTCAAATCGAAGACAATTCCTTGTTGAATATTTTATTTGGTGGTGGTGGTGCTGGTGGTGTTAGAAGGAAATCAACTCTCCCTACTGTCATTATAAAATCTAATCGTAGTGTACAGTCGAATGCCCAAATGTATGAATATTTGTTTGTGTCCATTATTATTATTATTATTTTATTTATAAATAATGTTTATTTGTTATTATTTTATGATAGATTTGCTTTTGTCTATGATTACTTATTGTATTGTTGAATACGTTTTGTGTGTATGTTTTCATGTTTTTACTCTATTTTATCGTGTCCTTATTCAAGATAATAAAACATTGTTGTTGTCCACAAATAAACCAAACCAAAATGGAAGAGAAAATTGCTCATTTCCTTAATGATAATTATTCTCGGAAGTTTTATTACATTATACTCTACGCAATAAAACAGTGTCTGCTAGTGTAGTATGCACTCTATCACACTTTTGCTAAAACGATGGTGATATGGTGTTGTGTTGGTGGTATGATATTGGATTTTGTAATGATGTTGATGAGACCATAATCCATATTTAAAATCACTTTTTAAATCTTACATTTATTCAAATGAAATCTAGATGAGATGTTTAAATAATTTTTCTTTTATCTTCCGGGTAAGTACGCAGAAAGAAAAACTCTTTTTGAACCAATAATTCTAAGTAAACTATGTATCTCAGTTCAAGATATCACTGATCACTCATCTATACTATCGGGCTATATGGAATGCGGGTATATCTTAAAGATTTATCTAAGCATTATAAGATATCACAGCCTATGAATTAGAATCATAATATTATTGTAGTCGCCATAGTCTAATAGGTAGTGTGTTGGCTTATTAGACGAATGGCCAGTGTTCGAAACCCCGATCAGACATCGAAAACGAAATATGAAAAAATATTTCTTCGGTGACTTCCTCTTAGCAGCTTTCTGGCGAAAACTCTGAGAGTAAATAAAATTGCCATGAAAAGTTTCTCAAAAAAATTTGTCGTTCGGAGTCGACTTTAAACTGTAAACTCATGTATAAAATTAACACACACAACGTAAGTGGTGCGAGAAGCTAGGCCGTAATTCTGACTGAAGGGTTATAATGGCCAATTATGTGTGTATGTATATTATTGGAAGTTCTAGGAGAGAGAAATTATTCGAAAAAGTATTTTTTGTCAAATTTTTATTGAAATGTATGCATACACTTGCATATATGTGATCATACTCATACATGATCATACTTATACATTATGACCATACTCATACATCGTCATTATACTCACACGTCACTAATACACCCACACATCAGCAGCGCACTCATACATCATTATCACACTAGTACATCATCAGTACACGCACACACCATCATCACACTCAGGCATCACAATTATACTCATACATCATCATCACACTCATACATCATTATGTCACTAATCAGTACACTCACATACCATCATCACACTCAGGCATCACCATTACACTCATACATCATCATCACACTCATACCTTATCAGGACTCACACATCATCATCATACTCATACATCATACATAAGAAACAAGTTTTAGCGGAGCATTCTATATGTGTCAGCAAAAATTAATACGGAATCTAGAGCTGCAGCCTTATTGCGCTTAAGGGGAATCCAACTCGAAGGAAGTATGTGATAGTTAGTTGACATTCAAGTCCTCATCATATCTTAAGTGATATTTTTCATAAGACTAATGAATTCTATGCCGTTTAGGGTCTTAATGCTGACCTTTCTTTTGAGGGGGACCGTCACCTAACCTAATCTAGGTTACCCAAATATTAACCACGTATATTTTATATTTTCTGGTTTCAAATGATATGGCAACGCAGCAGCACTTAGAGCTTTGGATTCTTGCCTTAAGACAAACTGCAATAATTACTCTGTTCGGTTATGAAGAATGGTTTTCACGCTTATAAAATAGCTGAAGCAGTAGATCGCTAACCAAAACTAGGATATTTAATTTTCTGTCTTGGTTTCTTTTTTTATTCGAGACCATTTACCCATGATTTATAATCTATAATGATCGTAGGAATTCTGTTAAGATCTCTATTAACGTCATTAATCAGTTCACTGACAAACACAATAAACAGAATAAACAATGTGACGCCTTATATCACACGCCTATACTTTTTTTTTAATAAATACTTGGAGGAGGTCAATAATCGTTTTAAAACATGATATTTTGTTTTATTTTTATTTGAAGTTTAATTTAATATGACATTGACAATGAGAGTAATAAACATCAGCAATCGTTTGTCCAACCCAATACGGNTGTAGCTTTTGTTTAACATTTTAATGTTAAACGAAGTTACACCATTTCCATTTTCGTAACAATACGATTATTTCATCCTGCTACAATTACTTTCATTTCATTCATCGTTATTACTTTCATTTCATTCATTGATGTAATTTTCCTATACATTTAAACAGAACTCTCTCTCTCTTTCTCTCTTTCTCTCTCTCTCTTTTTCCATTTTTCTTCTTTTAATTTTTCTTTCTTGTTCTCACTTCAAATATAAACACAAAACGAAGATGTTTAAAACGAATACCACAGCTTCCGGTCCATCTTGGAAAGATGATTTTCTCGAGAGTAAAAGAAAAACAAATGAAAACAAACAGTCTTAAACTGAGTACAACAATGAAATGTGTTGTGTTTCTTGTTCTTGCTCTTATGGATTCGTATTAAACGATATGCGTGGGTTCTTCAGTTTAAAGTGTGTGTGTGTGTGTGTGTGTGTGTGTAGCTTTATTACATGAGTGTTTTAATGACATCGGGCCATTGAGCAGTTAAACAACAATGAATGAAATGTTGTCATCAATTAAACAGAAACACCAAAGCAGAAAGAGAGAAAGAGAGAGCAAGGAAAGAAAATCCTATTAAATAAATGTTTTTTCTTCTTTTTTTCTTTTCTTTTTGTTCTTTTGTAAAAACAACCATGTAATGTAAGTGCGTGTTTACAGTTTTCTTTTTTTTACATTGTTTACACGTTGTGTACATATTGTTTTATGCTTTGTACACACACGAACATTGATCTCCTTACTGAACATGTCTTTCATATAAAAACACTCTTAACAACAAAGAAACGAAAAAAAAATGGAACTCTTCGAGTAATAACAGCAACAAACAAATACAAGCACACAGTGTTTGAAAAGAGTCTCTTAATTTATTTAATTTTACGGATGTGACTTGAGAATGTCATAAACATTGGTTTTTCTAATACTTGACCATAGGAAAACAAAAACAAAACTAAATATTCCATGAAATACAAAAAAAGAGAGAGAGGGAAAGGGAATGAATGAAACATTTACGAGAAATTTCTCTTATAAAAAGGATTTTTTTTTCGTATATTTTTGTTGTAAATGTTGGTAAGATAAGTTGCTCTATGCCTATATTAAATATGCCGAGTAGCTGTAAGAGTGTGTGTATTATCTTTTATGTGTTTAAACATCTGTTTGCAGTGTCAGATTCTTTTGTTTCATTTCATTCAAAACAATTTTTTTTTTGTTTTTTTTTATTAAAAAACCAAAAAAAAAAATAAAAAATTTTACTCGATGTAGACATCATGGAATGAGAACTACAATCCAAGCCAAACGTGTATATTAAGTTCTGTTATTAGGAATAGAAGTTTTATTGGGCATGTATTTATATAAATGAGGTCTATAATTGGAAAATGAAGTAGACAGTGCGTTGTCTTAATAGACGTGAGGCCACGGTTCAAACCCCAGGTCAGAATCTCACAAAACGAAATAAGAAAAATATGTCTTAGCCAACTTTCTCTCTCAAAAAATCTGTGTTCAGAATTGACATTAAAGACTGTAGGTCCCGCACTTATGCAGAAAAATAACACACACAACATAAGTGACAAGAGAAGCTAGGCCGCAATGCGGACTGAAGGGTTGTAATGACCAATTTTGTAGTGTCAGAAAAATCATAGAAGTTTGGAATATTTTGTGCCATTATTCCATCGAAAAATCAAGAAATGTGCCAACAATCCGGCATTTTTTCGTCCATAAAAGTGGCAGTTATTGTTTCAGGATATTTTGTCCTGCATATTGTTATACAAAAATGCATTAAATGTGTTTTTGTATGCATCTTTGTAAGGAAATACCAATCATTTGCAAATCATTTGAATTTTTCCTTCTATTAGAGTGTCAGCTTTGTTCTTCAGAGACATTCGGCATGTGGATGTGATATTATCATCATCTAGGGATTTAATAAAAAAAAGCTTTAAAATCGGTAAATCTGCACAGTGAAATAAATAAAGAGTTTAACAAATTACAAAAAGTTTTATTTTGATTATGTTTCTTCATTTTCTATGCAGTATTGTTCCTACAAGAACGAACCTACAGTCAATAAAAACTTTTGTATTACGATAGAGCCACTGCTAAATTATGGTGGCTTGTGGTTCTTTTATCTGCAAAAGAAAAGGATACCGAATCGGTGAACATTATGAAACATTTGAAGAATAAAAAATAAATAACGTGTGCATATTTATACCCAAAAAATCATTTTTTACGGTTACCAAAATAATTATGCACGTAAACGAACATAGCCATTGGTTTTCTTATGTAATTTGTATTGCAAAATGAAAACGGAAAATTTCCAAGTGAAAATAAACAAAAAAAATTTCAATTAATAAACAAAAATGAATATAAAAAGTATTCCCAAAAATAAACAAACAAAAATAAAAAAACATAAAATGAAAAGCAAAAGAAGTGAAAAATCATTTTTAACATAGCCTTTGCTATCGCAATGATTGAATTTTCTTTTGAAAAAGTATTTGCCAATTAATATTTATTTTCAAGGAGTCAATATTATTAAGTAGAAAAAAGATGGAATTTCCTGTTCCTTTTTTTTTTTTTTTTTGTTGTATACTGTAACAGAATATGCAACAGAGTGCATTGGGATTATGCTTCAATTTCTTCTCTGTGTAAGCAATCAGCGTGGGTTATGGTTTTTGGCCTTGCGGATAATCATCCGATATGCTTTGAGCGTATTATGAGAATAGTAGCGATCATGACATACATAATATACGTATATAGTTGGTCGCTATAATCCTTTAGTCACGGTCACAACCCAGTGGCATGAAAGGCGAAACCTACAGTTTAAAGTCGACTTCGAACAACAGATATTTTTGAGAAACTTTTATTGGCAATTTTATTTACTCAGAGAGATTTTTACCAGAAATCTATTGAGAGAAATTTGCCAAAGAAATACAGATTTCTCCGTATTTCGTTTTGCTGAAAATATCTGCCTTGAGACTTGAAGAACACCGCCTTACGTCTAAGAAGCCAACACACTACCTACTAGACTACTGTTATCTTACACTTAACTGGCTACTGCTGCTCATATTGGAGAAAATAATTGACGCAATTGACTCCAATGAGATTGAACGCTACAAGAGCATGCATAATTTTAGGTACAGTTGACCTTCACATCTCTATTAACAACATGATTTTTCAAATCTCCTTTCGTTCCTGGTTTTAAAACGTAAATATCGAATACTAAGTACAATAATTCTCGAAACAGCCTCTGGCAGTTGATAAATATTTCGGTGCAAATTTAATCATCAAAAATGAGCGAAGGATTGAGGATAATGCATCATCATATAAGAGATAATGTTGTTCGTGTTTTCAAGATTTGCGTAACAATTATTATGTGGTTACAAGTGCCAGGATATTCTTTGAAGGAGCTTTTCAATTTTCGAGTCAATTATGCAAAAATAGATGTCAAGAAAAAGCCAAAGCAAATGCGTAGACATAATGGCACCGTTTGGTTATGATTATTCTCGCACCACACTCTTCCGCTGTAAAGGCACAACGCGTATTGTAGTGTAGGGTGTATTGTTTTCATTCCCAGCCGAAAATATTATTTTTCTCCTTTAAATTATATTTTGGTTGCCAACTAAATTCTTTAATTGAAATGAAGTCAAAAAATCTTTTTTTAATTTCTTGAAGAAAATATTAAGAAATGTTCTTAAATTTTTATGTGAATGGCAAAAATCCTGATTTGAATTCTAGATTTCCATGGAAATTATAATTATTCAGTTTGTTTTGAACATTTTCAGCATTTTCCACAAATTTTGAAGAACACCGCCTTACGTCTAAGAAGCCAACACACTACCTACTAGACTACTGTTATCTTACACTTAACTGGCTACTGCTGCTCATATTGGAGAAATAATTGACGCAATTGACTCCAATGAGATTGAACGCTACAAGAGCATGCATAATTTTAGGTACAGTTGACCTTCACATCTCTATTAACAACATGATTTTTCAAATCTCCTTTCGTTCCTGGTTTTAAAACGTAAATATCGAATACTAAGTACAATAATTCTCGAAACAGCCTCTGGCAGTTGATAAATATTTCGGTGCAAATTTAATCATCAAAAATGAGCGAAGGATTGAGGATAATGCATCATCATATAAGAGATAATGTTGTTCGTGTTTTCAAGATTTGCGTAACAATTATTATGTGGTTACAAGTGCCAGGATATTCTTTGAAGGAGCTTTCAATTTTCGAGTCAATTATGCAAAAATAGATGTCAAGAAAAAGCCAAAGCCAATGCGTAGACATAATGGCACCGGTTTGGTTATGATTATTCTCGCACCACACTCTTCCGCTGTAAAGGCACAACGCGTATTGTAGTGTAGGGTGTATTGTTTTCATTCCCAGCCGAAAATATTATTTTTCTCCTTTAAATTATATTTTGGTTGCCAACTAAATTCTTTAATTGAAATGAAGTCAAAAAATCTTTTTTTAATTTCTTGAAGAAAATATTAAGAAATGTTCTTAAATTTTTATGTGAATGGCAAAAAATCCTTGATTTGAATTTCTAGATTTCCATGGAAATTATAATTATTCAGTTTGTTTTGACATTTTCAGCATTTTCCA
>QOCX01000193.1:284899-358643 GCA_005959815.1 Sarcophaga bullata | reverse complement strand
TCGATAACATGCAGGAGTTAGTACCAAAG
Organism: Sarcophaga bullata; assembly: GCA_005959815.1. NCBI lineage: Eukaryota > Metazoa > Arthropoda > Insecta > Diptera > Sarcophagidae > Sarcophaga > Sarcophaga bullata. The sequence continues at coordinate 358,614 of QOCX01000193.1, read as the reverse complement.
GAAATCAAAGGCATTTTCCAGCCTTAAAGTGGAATTCTAAATTTTATTTTCAAATTAATACAATTAGGGTTGCAGCACGGAAGAAAGCAACGATTTCGATCCGAACACAGTCTATGTCCTGTTACAATAGAGTCTATAAATCATTGACGTTAAACAACCACGACCACAGCAAAGCTGTTGAAACAGTCGACATTCGATAACATGCAGGAGTTAGTACCAAAGGAAATCAAAGGCATTTTCCAGCCTTAAAGTGGAATTCTAAATTTTATTGTCAAATTAATACAATTAAGGTTGTAGCACGAAAGAGAACAGCAATTTCGATAGGAACACAGTCTATGTCCAGCTACAATAGAGTCTAGAAATCATTGACGTTAATCAGCCACTATTCTTATGCTCCGAATTAACTGAATAGGCCTGTTAATTTAAGAGAGAAGAAAAGTACGTATATGTTCTAAAACTAAAATCGATAAAAGCGTATGACAGTTTATGCTTTGCGGTTTTAAAACTTTTTATTTAAATTTGAATTTCGGTATTCGATTTTATATCCATGGAGTGCTAATAAAATGCCCATTTATTGTACGATGTTTTCATNNNNTTCTTTTAAGTTGTATTGGGCTGACAGCTTTTTTTGCCTTTATAATGATGCCAATAGTATAGGAATAAAGCAAAATAAGTTTTTTTTTTACAGGCGTTTAAAGCATATTGGAAATAGGCACAAAACAAGTCTATGGCAGACTGGTGGAGTACTAGTCTTTGTACTTCTATTCTGATTGCCATCTGCTTTCTAATTCCCAATAGCTTCAGGAATTCAAAAATAATACTTTGTATCTGTATTTTGTAGTCGCCGTAGTCTAGCAGATAGTGTGTTGAATTATTAGACGTAAGGCCACGGTTTCAAACTCTGATTCAGACATCTCGAACAAAACGAAATATGAAGACAATACTTCTTTGGCGTCTATCTCTCTGCAGATTTCTAGTAAAAACTCTGAAAGTAAATAAAATTTTGCTATGAAATGTTTCTCATAAAAATCTGTCGTTCGAAGGCAACTTACGACACACAACATAACTGTTGTGAGAAGCTACGTCATAGGCCTACCTGAAGTATTGTAATGGTCAATTATGTATGCATGTATGATTGTATCCGTATTTTATGTAATTTATTTTAATTTTAAATATTTTGTGGTGTGAATAAAAATGTTTTTTTTGGATGAATTGTTTGTAACAACCAGATCGCAATCTGCCTACAGCATTAACAACAACAAAAGACGAAACACAAACAATAAGTGTAATTAAAACAGACACAATTTTTTTTTCCTTTTTTTTTAAGAAACTGCACCTTTAAATATCATGATGGTGGCAAGTATTTTATTTTACTTTTCCTTTAAACAACGAAAAGTCACTGTAACACCGAATCAACAATACAATGATAAATAATTTTCAAAAAAAAAAAAAAAAAAATTTATGAGAGAGCTTCGGTAATGGATGATGGTTTTTTTTTATTTGTCAAGTCATGTTTAATTGTTCATAAACAAATAACAGAAAAACAAATACAAAAACAACAACAACAACACAAAAATAAATTCGTATAAAATAATTACTTACAGACACGTTAAAAATTTAAGGCCAAAAAAAAAAAAAAAAAAAAGAGCAATAAAAAGAAATCAACAAATAATTGTTAAACAATCAAAATGTAATTTTCTTTATTTGGTTTCTAAACATAAACTGGAAATGAATTTAAAATTAAAACAAAAAAAAAAAAAAAGAAACACTTTTGAAAAGTAATTATCAAGACAAGTAAAGTGTAAAAATTACCACGTTTTTAACATTTAAAAATCAAGAAAGGAAAAAAAACTTCAAACTGAAATTGGAACTGTTAGAAGAGATTTTGATTGTGATAAAGACTTCATTTTGTTAAAAAAAAAAAAAAGTTTAAAACATTAAACTTATTAAGGAAAACTTTGAATTTGACAAGAACACAAAATGTTTTACCAAAAAAAAAAAAAGTTAAAAATTCAATCGTAACCCCCTTGAAATATTATAAAAAGTACTTTAAAAATGATTTTCTTATAGAGATGAACACTCTAGTTTTGCAAATGAAGAACTTTACAAAAAGTACTTTTTTAATAAAAAAAAAAGTACCAAGCTTTTTTTTACTTCGCTATTAAAATTCCGTCATCTACTTCATTACCCACTGAACGAATTGCCCACGCTTTGTGAACCCCAAATTCGATAAACTGCCATTGAATTAACTCCTCTACTCCATTATGCATTGAACGAATTGCCCATGCCTTGTGACTCCCAAATTCGAAAAACTGCCATTGAATTAACTCCTCTGCTCCATTATGCATTGAACGAATTGCCCATGCCTTGTGAGTCGCAAATTCGAAAAACTGCCATTGTATTCCCTCCTTTACACCATTACCCATTGAATGTATCGTTTGCTGGTTTCAACTCCTGAAAAAGTTGAATTTTAAAGGCACGAAGTTGGAACTCTTTTGTCAATCTTAACTGTACAAAGTTTTTTAGAAATTTAAAGTTCTTGCGTACATCGCCGAGTTGTTGTTTTTGGCCACCTTATCCTTACAGCAGCAGCAATGTTTTCAAGTGACCACCTAGTACATCTTACTGTCCGTAATCGATCCCGCCTTTTCCAACTTCTTTTAACGTTGCAAGAAGTCTTATTCAAGTTTCAAATTACGCTTCCTTGGTAGCCATTATCATGAGAATACCATGCCTTCTAATTCCTCGTGCAGAATATTCAATGCAGCATGAGCTGCGCGACAGGTGGCGTTGTCTTTTTGAAACCCCATTTCGTTAGTGTCCAGATAATTCAACTCTGGCCAAAAAGAAGTCGATATTGCTAGCCCAACATATTGGCATCAGCATGGGAATGTGAAAATTGTTTTTGGTTTATTAAACGAAAATATTTGAACTTTAAATTCCAAAATGAAATCGGAGTTTTGCAAATTAAAAAATTTACAGAAAGTACTTCTTAAAAAAAAAGAAAGTACCAAGTTTTTTTTTTTTACTTCGGTATTAAATGTTAAAATGTTAAAATAAAAAGGTTAAAAATTACCGTTTTTTTTAAAAGTACTATTTTTACAAAGTACTCACATTTAAAAGTATTTTTTTAAAAGTACCATAAATTTCTTCATTTAATATATTACTTAAAATCTTTAAAAAAAACGTTTAGTTAAACGAAATATCTTTACTGAAATGTATTTTAATTTTTCTTATGTTGGAGTACTTTTTTTGTCCCTTTTCTCATTCTATATTGGGTTAGGTTATGATGTGTGAAATATTCACAAGCGTTGCATGTGCACGCTTACTGTCAAGTTTTACTCTTCACTTTCTCTAAAACGTTAACGGAAGCCCTGAATAAGCAGAGCAACCTATTTGTAAAAGAGACGAGTTTTACAAAATTAAGAAATTTACAAAAAGTACTGTTTTAATTAAAAAAAAAGTACCAAATTTTTTTAATGCAGTATTAAATATTAATTGTTGCGTTATAGAAATTTTTGAAATCGATATTTATTTTAAAAAGTACTCTTTTAAAAGTACTATTTTTAAAAATATTACTTTTAAAAAGTACTCTCATTTGAAAGTACTTTTTTAAAAGTACCAACATTATTTTTATTCAATATATTGCATTGATTTCGAAAAAAAATTGAAGTCTTTACTGATATGTATTTTCGAGGACTTTTTTGAGCTACTCTTTTGTCCCTTTTTGTCCAAGTCATACATTCCATGTTGTGTTAGGTTAGGACATTCGATATATTCGCAAAATTTTAAGTGTTTACACTTAATAAAGCGTTTTTATTAATAGGTTCCGGGCTTTTAATTTAACTTCGTCAATCGGGAAAAAATAGCGAAGCCGTTAGGTGTTAACAGAAAACGGGTTTCACTTGGGGTTATATTAACAGGGGTTAGTGGAGGACAGCAAGGATTTACAGACAACAACAAAACTAGTCACAAACTAATGACGGTTTTGCATAACTCCTCTAAAGCAAAATTACTTTGTCAGGCAACATAGAAATCTGCTCTTAAGATACTTTTCATACGAAAACTGTCTGAAATACAGAACAAAAGATATTTTTTGAGGCAAAATAAGAAAGGAGAGTTACACTTATTGCCTTACTTAATTGATCGTTGTAACGAGTTAAGGTAGGATTACGATCAAACTTCTGGTTGTAACCATGTTGCGTGTGCTATTTTTATGCATGTGTAGAGGAACCTAAAGCTTAAAATGGTCTCGGAACGATAGATTTTTGAGAAACTGTTCATGATAATTTTATTTTACTATCAGCAGCTTTCGTCAGAAGACTGCTAAGAGAAAATTGCTAAAAGAAATGCTTTTTTTTTTTGCAGAATTTCGTGTTTCTTTCGAAATGTCTGAGCTGGTGTTTTATCCAAAGGCTGTGACTAATGTAGGTGACTTCATTGCTAGTGTTTAAAATGTCTACAATCTAAAATGCTCTCATTTTTGTGAATAGATCTTGCCGCTAATTCCTCTAAAAGACTTCTGTGTGTGGCTTGTAAAAGAATATTGAAATTTTTAAAAGTCTAATCACAATTTCAGGTTTGTCCTTAAAGACAAGAGCTTAAAATTTACACATGTGTTCTCAAGGCAGACGCTTAGAATTAATGACAGACGTTTAGATCATCCAACGACCGAAAAGGAATAATTTACGAAATTTTAAAACCGTTTCGTTAATTAAAGCGATTAGAAGAATTTGTCGGCTATTCCATTTTCTTTACGCGCCGTCATAGATGATTAGAATTCTAGTTCATAAACAGAAAGCGCTGCAACGCCGTTAATAACAATAACAGGATAACAGTTTGCCAAACATTACTTAATCTAATAAGAGTAAATTGGATTAAAGAGAGAAAATACGTGTAAAATACGAATTTCATATGAATTGTGATTTCTCTTTGAGGAGCGTTGACTTGCCTATCTACAAGGCTTTTAAAATTATTGAGAAAATTTATGAAATGCGATCCCTTCTACCTATCTACCTAACTATCTTATATTTCAAGGTCTTTAAAATATGTTGAGAAAAATTTATGCGGTGCAATCACTGCTATCAACCTACCTAGCTTATTTGCTTTTTGCTTTATTTTTCAAAGACTTTAAAATTTTATTGAGAAATTTAACGTTTACAAGGCGTACGGTTTATAACTTTGTGACCGGAATTGGAAATGTTAACAGGCAGTCAGAGATAGGAATTTCACGTTAACCTCACTTAGTTATCTTGTTACATGGATTCTTATTTTTATTTTCATATCCCCTGCCATTATCCAACGACAGCCATTTTTACCTACAGGCATAGAATTTAGTCAGGATTACGTTCTAGCTTCACACATCACTTATGTGTTGTGTGTGTTAATTTTTATACATGATTGGCGGAATCTACAGTTTAAATTCGACTCCGAACACGACAGATGTTTAAGAAACTTTTTCATGAAAAAATTTATGCATTGTTAGAGTTTTTGTTGAAGTTATCTGACCTATGGCTTGAACAGTGGCCTCACATCTAATACGCCAAAACACTAGTTACTAGACAACGGTGATTGTAACCGCTGCCCTCAACAATTTCTTTTTTTTCGATTTTTTTTTTTTACACTTGCAACATATGATGATCAATTTTGACCACAATTATTTACTTTTACAATTTACAACTCAATTGTATCCAAAATAGAAAGAGACGGACCGTTAGTACATTTTCAAACTCAAACTAATTACTCCGCTTTCTGAATCAAACTGGGAATATAATCTGTTCCTAGCCAATGCAATAAAATGGCACAAAATTTGTCGTTTGTTGTTTTCATTCTATTCCAGAGTTTGCCCAACCTTTGTCTCATTTAGGACAAGTAACCTACTGGAAAGGCATATCAGATAAAAAGTATTTCCATAGGCAACCTGTGGTTGCCCTTAGAAAACAGAATATTTTCTTAGACTTTTTAACATTGAGAAAGAAAAAAAAAAAAAAGAAAAAAAATTTTAAAACCTATTGTTGTTTGGCTAATTTGAATGCCACAGTAGTCTAGTGACAATCGGATTTATCTGCTAGTGTAGCCGTACTCTCGCTTCTCTGGTGTGTTACACTTTCTAAAGAAGAAATTGTTTGGTGTAGCGTTGCAGACGGAGTCACCTTTTGATCTTAACGGGGTGATTGATAGTATGGGAAAAATATTCATGGCACTGAAAGCTTATCACAAGTAGTTTGGAGATATTGCATCATTGCAACGTTGGCCCTGTAGAAAACATAGCTTCAATGAGAGAAAATTTATTGGGCGGCATTGTAAGCAATTGGTCATGTTTCACTATCCATCTTAATATACTTTGCGTTTGGTTTTAAACCTTTACATACAAATCACATACATAATTTGGTTATTACAAACTATCCGTCAGGAATCCGACTTAGTTTCTCACAACACTTATGTTGTGTGTGTTAATTTTATCCATAAGGGGTAGGATCGCCACGAACGACAAATTTTTTTTTTGAAAAAGCTAAAAGCTTTTGCCAGAAATCTACTGAGATGCTGTTGCTGAAGAAATATTTTTTCATATTTCGTTGGGGATATCAGACCTGGTGATTGAACCATCGTCGCACGTGTAATACGACAACATATTGCCTACTAAACTACGGTCGCAGTAGGTAAAAATCATCAAGTGAAAACTGTCAAAGTTCTATGCTACTAACATGGAATAGACTACAGCGGCTTCAGCTTTAAACCTCTATGCATATGAAATTTAACTCGCATATCGTTAATAGCCGTCAGATTATTCGCAATTGTGCCAGACATTTAGCGATGATTTTTAGAACTAAAGACGTTACGTCTATCAAAAAAAAATTACTACAAATACGGTTCAGAGAACCCAAAAGTGATTGCAGAAAATCCTATGCATTAGTAAAAATTTACTGTTTAATAAGCATTCTGGCATCCTGGTGATGCCATTGAGCTGTATTTTTTTTGGGTCCGTAATAAATTGTATGTAGTGGTACTAATAAAACTGTGCCACAAGCCACGTTATCAGATAAGAAGTTTCCAGAAAGAGTGGTTTAACGTTTTGATTGCGCCAATAGACACAAAAATCAAACGATTTCAAATCGTTTTACATTTTTTTGTGGAACTACTTCAAAGATCGAGTCAAAATACGCTCGAAATGTGGGAAAATGTAACCGAAAAGTGGAGCTCAAATGCTGCAATCACATTATATAATCAAGTAAGAAGTTTCAAATGCTTGCAGCATTTTATAATAATGTAAGGACCATAGTAAAATAAAATTACCATTAAAATTATGTTCATGTTTTAATGATCTTTTGATTTCAGAAAATTTTTTTAAAAATTTGTTCTTTTTTTTAATTGTTTTCTTTTCGTCGAATTTAAAACGAGGTAATAATAGCCAACCAACTAAAGTAAACATAATTAATATTTAAAATATAAGCCCTAAAATCTAAAGGTCTGATGTTTTGGCCATTTTTATTTCAAGGTCATGTAGAAAAAAAAAAAGAATAATCATTTTTCATACTTTTTTTTAAATTTAAAATGTTTTTTTTTTGTTTTTTTTTTTGTTTTTTGTTTTGCACTTTAAGCCAAACAAATGATGGAATTGATATAATCATCCTTATTAATCATTTACAAAATATATAATATGTGTAAATAATATATAAAATTATTTATTTATTAGCGTATAAAAATCAGAGATAAAAATCATCAAAAAAAAAAAAACATGATAAATTAATCAAGTTAACCCACCTTAAAATTTTTACGTTGAACGTTGAATGGAAAGAAAAATTTATAGTTGATTGGTATATGTATGTGTGTAGTAAGTAGATCCAATGTTTAGAATAAAATTTATTTATTTTTTATTATTATTATTTTTTTTTTTTGTTTTTTAATATACGTACACTTATATATGCATTAAAAATTAAATGGGATTCTTGAATTTTTTTTTTTTATTTTTGTTTTATTTAATATTTTTTTTTTTATTTTTTATTTATAAATCTTATTAAATTAACATATATGATGAAGCGAATAATGATTTCTTTTTTTTTTCAAGCCAAGCAAAATATTTTTTTTTTTTTTTTTTTTTTGTGATTTTATTATGATTTATTTATATTTACACCATATAATAATTAAAAATTTTTTTAATTTTATTAATTTATAATATTTATAAATACATTAAAATATTATGAATTTTTTTCTTTTTAAAATTACTCACGGAAATTAAGCACTTGTTTTTTTATTATTATATTTATTTAATAATAAATATTAAAGATTTAAGCGATTAAATATAATTTTCTTTTTATTTATAAATTTTTATTTCCATACGCGATAATTATTTTTATTTTTATTATTTTTTTAATAACATTTAATATTTTTCTCCCGTTAGATTTTAATAGAATTTTTTTTTTACGATTTTTATGTTTTGTTTTTCATTACTTTCATTACTGTTTTCTTTGTTTGTTGTTTGTATGATTTCATCAAATTGAATTGAAAAAAAAAAACAGAACATGTGCCGTTATAATTTATTTTATTTAATCAAGTGCCATATATATAGAGAGGACAATTAATAATAATTTTTTTTAAAACCGAAATATTTACACTTTATTTACCACTTTTTTTTCTTTTCCTTCAATCCTTTACGCAAATAATTCTAAGCCTTATTAAACCATTTAAAACCACACTTTAAATCGAGAATTTTACAGTCCTTTTTACTCTTCTGCAACACTGCTGTTTAGTTACTATTTACCGTATAGTAAATATTGTTTTTACATTGTCTTACACATACACACGCTAGTACTTAATATACGGCACTGCTCATTTCTATCGTAAGTATTGGAGCCGTATTACAACAGCAACAACAATAATAACACACTCACACAAAATTAATAATAATCTATTAACCAGAACCGGTTTCACAGTACCAATCCATTAAACCGCCCGTACTAAACTGAATTGTTGTGTATGCTCTTACAAGAATTAAAGTTACAACGTTTTACTTCATACACACACGCTCGTTTTGTTTGCTCACTACTTGAAGTGTAGAAGAAGAAAAAAACACACACAACAAACAAAATAAAAAAAAAAAAAAAACACAACAAAAAGTCAAGCGAGCAATGTTAGAAATCTTTTAACCAATGACAGCAACATTTACCGTTGTCATGGTCAAACGCCTTGTAAAGCCAATGAAGAACTGAAGACATCAAATTGTACAACTTTGTTGTTTAGTAAGCTCCACACACAATGTAAAACAAATGAAATCCACATCTACTTACATTTGTTAGAACAGCAAATGCAACTTCAAACATGTTGCATTGAAATAAGTTAAAAAGTTTGAAGCCCCCTTGGTTTGAAACCAATTTAAAAGGGCATGCTGTTTATTATGGTTTTTCGGCTGGCATCAAACATGTTGGTAGTTGGCTTTCTATAGTAGTTTTATGTGTGTGTGTGCGGCGTGTGTATTCGCTTGTTTATATTAAAATTATTTGAGATCCACAAGTTGTTATAATTTCGTTTGTTCTCTTTTGTTTTCTATTTTCTACTTTTTTTTTTTGTTTGTTCTTTTGTTATTTTGTTTTGATGAATAAAAGGAGCCATTTTACCGTTTTCTTTTGCTTTTCTATGCTTTTCTATGCGAAATACATGACATTTTTAACAACTTTTTGTTACGATTGCCTAAGAATTTATTATTTTATCGATAAATTTACATTTTTCATATGTTTCGTACGATATTAAGTGTGAATAATCATATTAAATAGGAAGGCCGGCAAAAAATTTATGTGACTTTCCGTTTATAAAGCCGGAACATTGCAATAGAAAAAGACACAATAATTTAGACGCGCGACACTACCCGGTATTATCGATTACACATTTAAATCATTTAATGAAGTAAATACTGTATTTTATAACACTTTCACTCCGTATATTAACACGAATGAAATTTTCCTTTAAAATTTTCAAAATTTTTCACGCACTTCTCCAATAGAAAATTTTTACAAACCGATTATAACCACGACGAACTATACACTGAATTTAAAGTTCGTGCTGTGTTAAGCAGAATGAAGAAAAAGTTGCAAACGAACATGTTGTTAGACAACAATAACCCATAGCAAACGTGTTGTGCAAAGAGCAAGTATCACATCAAACTTATATCATGAGTAAATAATTACTCTGGTTGATCGAAATCCAGAAAGAAAATTTCAAAAGGAGGTAAAGGTTAAAACCTTTTTTTTTGAGGAATAATTGTGAAAAGTAATCAAAATTTTTCAAAACTTGTGTTATAGTTTCGTTAGAAATTGAATATTCTACTTGCCTAAAGATTTGGACTTAAGTTGCAAGATTCGAAAAGGTCTTCAAAAGTTAATAAACTTAAAGCCTTTTTTTTCTAATCCATGAGGTTAAGCAAAGACTTTGGTACATATCCTAGTTGAATAATATAGTTATCGATTGCTTTTCTGAAATTTTTTCTGGGATTTGACAAACGGATAACTGAGGACCTTAGGCAGCAAAGAGGAACTGACAGATCTAAGGCGTTAAGGTTGTAAACTGGTCCCTAAGCTCTCAAATTAGCCGAAAAAATTAAAATTTTTTAAAAATGGTCTGCAATTCCTGTATGCATCTGGGAAGGCATCAAGCTAATATTACCTACATAATTTATCATTACAAGCCTTTAGTCAGGATTACAACCTAGCAACTCCCACCTCACAAGTTGTACGTTTTATGGTTATCCATGATTGGCTAGACTTACAGTTTAAGGATGACTTCGAACAACAGATTTTTGAGAAACCTATCATGGTTTATAGAGTTTCTTTCCTAAATACTGCTTTAAAGTCGCAGAAGAAATATTTCTTTCTTATTTTATTTTGATCTAATAAGCCATCACTATCTACTAGGCTACGGCGACTACCTGCAAAGCTACAGTTTTTGCCAAAAGACTGCTGAGAAGAAGTTAACAAAACATTTCTCTGGTATTTCATTTTGTTCGAGAAGTTTGAGCTGGGCTTTTGTATAATAAGTCAACACACTACCTTTTAGACTACAGCTAGCTGTTATTAGGGATCAGATGAACACTAAATCAAATATAAATTTCCATAAAAACAACTCTAGCAACGCGCCTTTGTGGGACCAATATGGCTAATTCTTCTTCCTCTCGTATGTGGAACACTTGAACCATGCTGGTTGGTTGCATCTATAGCCGGGAGGATTTCTGATCTCAAACAGAAACAAAGAGAAGACAGTGCCATATTGCCAGATTGTACACGAAACTATTGGAAGGTGAGTTTGACAAGCAATTTATCTCATGTTTTGTAGCCATCTATAGATCGCCAATATCATGCGATATTGATGTCACAAGTTTATCTTCTGGCCAGCTACAACCCTTGCCCTGAAAAACAATATTACTGCTGCTGTTGGTGGTAAACCGATTGAAATACTGAAAAAAGCATATCAAAATTGGAACTTACAAATGGACCATGGAAAAAGTAAGTGATAGGCATCTCAACTAAATCATTCTCTTCTGTACTTTTGAGATTTTTTTTTTATTTTCAAAACCCAAACCCTTACAAAAACCAACAATTACTTTGTATTTAATCGAGTACTCTTCATTATTAAAGCTTCCTGGTTATTTTTAAATTATGCACGTGAACTATTGTCATTGTTTACGTGCTTAATTTATTTAATTTTCATAAAATCACCCTTTTTAGTCCACCTGCGCATCCTTTCACAGACCTCAACACACCAAAGCCTGTAAGCAACTAACAAAATTCCACAAAGGACTTCAGTAATAAAGTCAGCTGTTGAAATAGGCATTAAAAATGCTGCAAATACTGTGGAAAAGAGCGAGGTTTACAACATACAATCCACACTGGAAATATGATTTAAGAGTGTGTTTATAATTCCACTCTTTTACTCTCTCTCTCTCACACTCTCGGCAAATATTTGTACTCTTAAATACAGTTTTCAAGTTCTATACAACTTTGCCTAAATAATTTAAGTAAAACAGGATTTTTTTTTGAACAGCAATAACAACAACAACAACAACACATACAACAATAACAGTAATAATAAAGAAAGAAAAAAAGAAGAAGAATTATTAAGTACTTGCATTCCTTTTAATACACTCTGCTCCTCTCATTAACATTCTTCGTAATGCTTTTATGTTCGTCTCGGTACGGTTCAGTTCAGTTCGGTTTTGTTTTGTTGCTCTTCTCCTTGTTTCTATTTTTTTTTGTATGCTGCTTAAAGGAAAAATATTTGATTTGATGCTGTGTTCGCTTAAACATGAACTGACCTGACAATCATTTCTTCTTTCTTCTTCTTTTTTTCTTCATAATATTAGTCAGTCAGTCAGTTTGTCGGTTGCATGTTCATTCATTCGTTTTGTTTTGTTGGTTTGAACAAAATATTCAATTTGAGTTTTTAAAAACTGGATGAGAGTTGCAGTTGTTTGTTGTTGTAGTTTTTGGTAACTTGTTTTTGTTGTTATGAAAAGAAGATTTAAAATGTTTGATTTTTTTCTTTTTCTATAAGAAGAGGGCCTGCTAAAGCTGGCGCAACCAACTACAAATAAAATTCACGTTATATTTATTATCGATAGTGTTGTTGTTGTTGTTGTTGTTGTTGTTGTTGTTATGTTAAACCTGTTTTGTTGTTATACGAACTTTTTCCTGCTTTTTTGCTGTTGCTTTCTGAAATTCAGTTCAACTTCTAAGCCAAAGAGGAGGCTTAATTTTAAACGAATCATTGTTGTTGTTCTTGTTATTGTTGTTGTTGTAATTGCTAGTTTTGTGCAAAAAAAAATTCAATCTTTTTTCGTTTCGTTTCGCTTCTTTTCATTTCATTGCATTGCTTCTAGGCTTTCTTTTGTTTTGGTTGCACGCTAAACGTTTTTTTAATATTTTGTTGTTGTTTTTGTTGTTGTTTTAATGCCCAATAAAATGTTTAGAAAATTAACAACAAACAGCATCAATATTGATGCTCAATATCCTCTTTGTTTTCTTGTTTTTTTTTTTTTTTTTTTTTTGTTAAGAAGATTCAACAAGTAAATCTCCTGTGCTTATGTTCATAAATTCTATTATTTTACGAGTCCTAAATTTAATTCTCAGTTTGTTTCCCTTTTTTTTATGTTTTTGTTTTTGTTTTCAAAATTATTTATTTTTATTGTTGTTATGCGCTTAACAGAACATTTATGGCTGTAGCTGTGGTGCTTGTCTATTTCAATTTGTTTACTCGTTTGTTTCTATCTTTCCTTGTGTGTTGTGATGTAAAACAAAAGACTTAAGACCCATACTTTGTAAGAGTATCCCTCTTGGTTTTGTGCAGAAATTGACTGGAAGTTTCAAGTGAAAAATGACGATTTTTTTTAAGAGCAAAAACAATTTATGAATTGCAATTAACGTTGATGGTTTTAAAGGTATTAATTTAGAAAAAAAATAAACCTACAAGCAACATATTTAAAATGCATTCAATTAAAAGAAAATCAGCTAAAATGTATGTTTTTGTAAGCGGATTATAAAAAAAATATCATCATTATATAAAACATAACAATAAAGGTGTAGTAAAAAGAAATTCAACACATTTATTTACACATTTATTTACAAAGCATTCATCTGGAAATGTGAAAAACGTTTAAAATACTCATACCCGAACAGTTTAATCACATCAAATTTTGATTTCTGAGTTGCAGTAGCTTAACAGGCAGTGCGTAGGCTTATCAGACATGATGTCAGACAGCTCCAACAAAATAAAATATAAAAAAATATTTCTTCGGCGACTTCCTTTCATCAGATTTCAGGCTAAAACTCTGGAAGTAATAAAAATTGCCATGAAAAATTTCACAAAAATCTTTCTCTGTTCGTAGTCGATGTTAAACTCACTCATTAATGAAATAAAGACACACACAACACCAGTGGTGTGAGCAGAAAGGGCTCTATTGTAGTTGGCAAACGATCATAAACTGGCAAAAACTCTGAGAATAAATAAAAAATTGTCATGAAGAGATTCTCAAAAAAATCTGTCATTCGGAGTTGATTTCCAACTGTAGGTGCCGCCTCTCATGTATAAAATTAGCACACACAGCGTAAGTGGTGTAAAGAGCTAGGTTGTAATCCGGACTGAAGTATTTTAATGATCAGTTATGTATGCGTGCATGTGAATTTCCATTTTGAAAATTTCGTTGTCCAAAGCATTTTTATCATTTCTTTACTTTGCTTCAATTTCTTGAATCAAGTTCTCTCTGGCTGTCCAAGTAATTTTTTTCCTGTAGCACGCTTTAGGATCGAGATGCTTGTCATCTCGAACGTAATTTAAAATCGAAGATGTCTTTGAAAATATCTAATTTATGTATTGAATGCCATGGTGAAGAACGGACTAATGTTAGAGGATGAGATGGACTATTTGGATCAGGGAATTGATGCTTTAATAGGGTTCAACAATCGTTCTTATCCAAGAGGATTAAGTATTTGGGCGTTATTGTTAGTCTCTTAAGCTCTTATGGAACAACAACATTATTTATAATAAAGCGATATCATCGATTGGTTCTCAGGCCAACCATCACATCGGGCCTTTGGAAGAATCAACCGTGCTCTATGGTATGCATGTCTGTTGGAAGGGGTGCAAGCATCAATATCATTGTCAGCTGTTCTGCTCACCAGAGCACTCTGTTCCACCTTAACTAAGGCATTATTTTCTATACTAAATTAGCCCCCTCTGATCTTATTTTAAGTCAGAAGGTTGATCAGGTTGGTGGCAGTGCAATAAAATCCTGGCCCAATCTGGACTATCGAAATTATTCTATTCTGGGAAGACAGATTATAAGATTCCTTATAACATTGTGAATAGAGCATTCGATTTTAAATCTCTAACTGGGTAGTTCTGGTCTGAAGATAAGAATGTTTCGATACAACCCTTAAAGTCTACACTGATGGCTCAAAGCTAAGTGGCAAGGTGGTCTATGATGTTTTTATTAAGGGCTCTGGCATAAAATTTTCCTATAGACTGCCGGACTAGTGCAATGTTTTCCAAGCAGATATCATGGCAATTTTGAAAACGTCGTAATGCTTGTTGAGAGGCGGAAATTTCCCTGAAAATTTCTTGATTTACTCGAACAGCTAGGATGCGATTAAGTTCCTAGCGAACATAGTTTCAATGTCCATCCATGTCCCTGAATGTCGAGGATTCCTCAGAGAAACTTTAGATCATTCAAAGGTAAGGTTTATATGGGTTCTGGGACATAAGGATGATATCGTTTGAAATTGCATTCCTGGCAATCTGGCCAGGTCAGGTACGGAGCCCGCAATCTCCGACATGTTGCAGAGTATAGGTATTCTCACTTCTTTCAGTTAATTTGAAATATCTGGTTCACTCGTTTTACAAGGAAAGTCAATCTCGTGTCGGGTATGTGCAAAAATGCTAGACCCTGCTGGACACGTATGAATAAAACTTTGAATGATCCATGACCAGACATCACACAATATGGATCATCGTCGTTTTGGTAGGCATGTCGAAATACTTGACATTCCAACGAATGATTTTTGCAGGAGCTATGGCTCTGAGCACGAACAAAATACTATCTTTCACCTCATGTGTTAATGCCCTGCTCTTGCCATAAGGAATGGGAGGTTTTTAACCTCTCACTTCCTGACTTCCTTGGCCGAGCTTCTTAATATAAAGATTGCTGCATACGCAGCTGTGTTTTCTCCGCTAAGAAGGGTTTGATTCCCGGCCTAACTCGCTAGTGAGGATTACGAGCTAGCTTCTCACATTACTTCTGTGTGGTAATAAGTGTGCCGGTTAAAGTCGAGACACTTTTCACGGTAATTTTTATTTACTCTCAAGAGTTTTTATTAAAAATCTGCTGAGAGGAAGTCGCCTAAGAAATATTTTCTTCACATTTCGTTTTGTTAGAGATGTTAGACCTGGGGGTTAAAATCGTGCCATCAAACCTAATAAGCCAACACATTACTTACTATACTAAGGCGACTTCACGGCCCACTTATGCTGTTTTTTGTTTTTGCTCGATTTTTTTTCGAGCTTCTTCAAGAATTGCACTAAAGATGGAATTCTATCAAATGAGTTCAGACTGAATTCTGTGGTACTGTAAAGATCAGTTCTTTCTTCAGCTCTAATTCTGATTTTCATTAACGATCTTCTGCCACTTCACTTCTAATCCTCTCCACTCTTTTCCAGATGACAGTAACATTTGTCATTCAAACTCTTTCGATTGTAGACCGCACTCTTTGAAAATAGAGGTGAAGAGACTTAAACTGAATGACTTCCTAGCAACCGACTAACGACTGTCAATCAGATGAATAGGATCGAATAGAGTGAATAAAGGCGATTTTAATAAACGAAAACCACAATATAATTTAATATGGCGTTACGTCATCTGCAACTGAACATTGTGGGTGCTCTGGATCAAATCAAAAGCTACAGATGTTCAGGGAGACTCAATGTCTGGAAGAAAATTATTTCAAACTTTTTTTTTCTTTTTTACATAAAAAAAGTTTTAATGCGCGTAGAAAATTCATGTGAAATAAATTAAAATAAATTGGAATTTTAATCATTAATGGGGAGAAATAATTTCTATTTTTTTAGAACATACAACAATACAACAAATCAATAAAAATCCATAAAAATGTCTTGCTCTCTCTCTCTCTCTCTCTCTCTCTCGCTCTGACAATATATTCGCCATAAAAAATCAGAATTTAATTGATGCTCTCGTTTCGTTTCTTTTTTTTTGGGAAAAATAAATCATTTTAAATGGTTTTTATTACAAAATAAAACAACAACCGAATATAATTTGAATTTGGATAGAAAGCAACCAACAACAACAACAACAACAACAAAGCAAAAGCAATACAAATGAATTCATGAATGAATGAATGAAGAAATTAAAAGAAAAGAAATAAAAGCTGAAGCAAGAGAAAGAAAAACAATTCATAATAATAATGAATGACAATTTTCATACACATACACACATGCTTACACACACACACACAAAAGCAAATACTGCATGAGTTCTGCTACACACTACTGTAGCATGTGTATGATGATAGTGCTTATGCTGATGCTGATGACAATGATGATGTTGATGACAGTGGTGGTGGTGGTGTTGGTGGTGTTTTTAAGATACGAATACTCAAAATACTTGGAACAAATCAAGAGCAAAACAATTTAAATTCTTTTATTATTATTAACCATAAACCAATTGAAACTAATCAACGAAATATCAACACAAAGAAATCATGAAAATCAGCCATTATGGTTGGAAGAAGCATTGTATGCTTATATGTAATGTTGCATTTTGATTTCAAACTCTTCTTTACCCTCTACTATATACTAGATGAGTACTCTATGAATAGTTTAGAAGAAACTCAAAATGGTTTTGAGCTTTGCTAAGTCAAGTTTTGCTCTTATTCTGTGTTAAGTCTGAATCGGGCAGCAATCAGCAATATTTTAATGCAAGATTTTTGAAAGCTTTCTTCTTGGCTATTATAGGTTTACGGATACATTGATTCACATAACTAACATGCTATCATACAATACAAAAGGTCTTTGTAAGCGCTTTCTATTCAAATTTAATGAAATAAAGCCTGTGTAAGATATTATCGAAAGAGTTTATGCTTCGGAAGAACTTTTGATTCATTTGCATATAAAATCGTTCAAATATCCGCCATGACTTCTTTGGATATAGGACATACGGAATGTTCAAAATGTTTTGAGCTTAGCTAAGTCAAGTTTTGCTGCTTAATCTGTGCTTAAGTCTGAATCGGGAACAGCAATCAGCAATCTTTTAATGCAAAATTTTTGGAAAGCTTTCTTCCTAGTTATTATAGGTTTACGGATACTTTGATTCACATAACATAACTGCTACCATACAATATGAAAAGGTCTTTTTAAGAACTTCCTTTCTTTAAATTTTGAACATTCGAAATGTTCAATTTTCCATGACACCGGCATATAAATCACACTGGATTTGAGCGATTGCCTGAGTTCTAAGGGCTTTAAGGACCATGTGATTTGTAGCCTACTTAAATAGAAGCCTGTGATTAATAATCCTGACAAGAAAAAGATGACACAATATTGATGACCATGCCCTCAAATCGCTTATGTAAAATATACAATGGGTCAGGAGCTGTCAGGCACTAGGCAACGTTGTGTTGAATCCATATGTCGTTCATATCCAGATTATCTAATTCAGATCGAAAGAAGTCACTCAATTTAGTACAAGTCATCGACTTCAATGGGACTCTCAATAGGAATATGGTCCATCAGCCAAAAAGCTCACACCAAATGGTGATTTTTTTCAGGATGTATCGAACGCTTTTGGATCTCATGTGGACTGGTATCATCTCAAATTCATAATTTCGTTTGTTCACATACATATTTATACAGAAAGGGTTATCATCGCTCAAAAAGATTTTTCGTTGGAAATTATGTTCACTTGCCAACCAATCTAGAGTCCTTTCTGCTCACACCCACTAATGGTGTGTGTGTGTTCATTTCACACATAAGTGAGTTTAATATCGACTGCGAACAAAGAAAGATTTTTTGTGAAATTTTTCATGGCAATTTTTGGGTAGGATAAGTACGCTTTCTGTTTTTCGCACCCCACTTACTGTTGTGTGTGTTAATTTTTTATATGAGCATCAGGGACCTACAGTTTTAAAGTCGACTACGAGCGATAGATTTTTGAGAAGCTTTTCACGCAATTTTTTATTTACTCCCAAAGGTTTTGCCAGAAATCTGCCGAAGAAATATTTCTTTTCTTATTTCATTTTGTTGGAGATGTCTGAACCCGGGGGGTCGGTTTGAACAGTGGCCTCACATCTAATAAACCAAAATACTACCTACTTTATTATGTGAGCATAGTTTCAGTAAATATACAGCATTTCCTTCATCATATTGAAATGAAAAGTTTTGTTAATCGATCGACCTATTGAACCAGCCACCACCAAAACTGCTTGTTGAAGTTTTTTTTTCTTTTAAAGAAAATATACGTACACGATTGGACATTACAACCTTTACTCAAGGTTACGTCCTAGCTCCTCACACCACTTATATTATGTTTGTTAATTTCATACATGAGTGGCGGGACCACCTACAGTTTAAAATCGACTCCTAACGACAAATTGTTGAGAAATTTTCATGGCAATTTTATTTCGTTTTTGATGTCTGACTGGAGATTCGACCGTGTCCTTTCGTCTAATAAGCCAACACACTATCTACTAGACTACGGCGACTTGGAAGGAACATATTGTCCTGATAATTACTTTTAATTGTTTCTTCTAGAAAGCCAGGGTTGCCAACACTCGTTGAACGGAAAACATGGTCTCTGTGAAAATGTATTGTGTTGTTGTATTGGAGCTAGCGATGAGGCTCTTTAGGTGCTACATCTCCTTTTTAAGAGGCCCTTCCTCTCTTCTCTCTCTCTAGTCTTACTACGATGTTCATTGTTAATATTATCCTGCTTTTCGCGGTTAGCCTTAGGTAATCCAGTGTGAATTATTTGAAAAGAAATCAAAGTCTGTGGATTCTGTGAAATCCTAACAAAATTTTTTTTTTACCTTTGCCTGTTCACAATGCTAAATATTTCAGAATTGTAAACAAATACTTCAATCGCTACACTATGCTACCTAGCCCTGTGCTAATAGCTGCTGAAGAATTAAAATTGCATTCTTCAAAATTCATTGTAGGATAGGGTAATACGATTTCGCTTAACATTGCCTTTAAATCACCATGTGAGTTCAATGGAAGCAAAAAAAAATTTCTGATTTAAACTAATAGCTCCGAACGCTGCCCGTGGGGAGAAGAAAAAAATACAAAGAATTTCAATCTTTCGAATGTTTTTTTCAAGACAACAATTTCAGTTTCTGTTGATTTTTAATGAAACTGTTAATTGATGCCACATGACTTTCTATGAAAGCGAAAGAATGAATTCACAAATGAATGAATGAAGGAATGAAGGAATGAATGAAGGAATGAGTGAATGAAGGAATGTGTAAATGTATAAGTGAGTAAGTGTATGATAAATTATGCTAAGATTTATGGTCATTTTCTGTAACCATCATTTATTTTTTTTCCCCTATTTCTACCAGTTTTCTTTCATTTTTATTTGTAATCCATATCTGTAGCCTGGGTTAAAGATAGCCTAACAGATGCTTTCAAGCATCAAATCTTCTTTTTTAACAAATCAAATAAAAACTCCTGTGGTGTTTTATTAAAATATTAGAATTTCTTTCATTGGAAATGAGAAATCCAATTAATTACCAAAGAAAAATTGTTGTTGAGATATTGTGAAACTGAAAAAAAAAATTACGATTTCAAGCAATATTTTGATCTCCTGATTTTAATGGAAAAAATAAATATTGTTCGCGTATATTACTAAAGGGAAAAATAATTTCTTTCAAACTGCCAATGGCTTGTTAAATAGGCTGGGAATGTCGACAGAAAACTCCCGAATTTCTTTAAATTAAAAATGGAAACCAAAAAAAAATCTCATCAACTTTAAAAAATTATCTTCTAAGTAGTCTCAGTAAGTAAGACCGACCTTATGATCAAAGTAAGACAACAGGCCAGAGTCCCAGAGTCATTGAGTTCTGCATTACTCTGCCACAGACTGCTCCTCTGCGCACCCTATGCCTTCCTCCACAACTGTTGTGCAAAAATGTTGAGAGCAGTCTCGTGTTCAGCATTATAATTCTTACAATTGTTATATTTTTAACATTCGATTGCCTTTTTAATAAGGTTAATGAGCAGATCTTACCTTCTTGCTGGTATATACTACGATCCGTCATGATCATTTGATTCCCATAAAATCGGTATCCATCAGATTCCAGCATAGCCTTAGGTTGATATTTGTAATGCAATACACTTTTCAAGCCACTCATGATGTAAAATTTTAACGACAGCTATGGGGCTTTGCCGTAGTCTGGTAGGTAGTGCAATAATTTAGTAGACGTAAGACCACAGTTCAAACGCCAGGTCTGACATCTCCAACAAAGCGAAATGCGAAAAAATATTTCTTAGGCGGCTTCTTCTCAGCAGATTTTTGAAAAAAAAAACTCGGAGAGTAAACACAATTGTCATGAAAAGTTTCTCAAAAAAAATCTGTCATTTTGAATCGACTGTAGGTCCCCGCCACTTATGAATAAAATTTACACACACAACATATGTGGTATGAGAACCTAGGTTGCAATCCTGACTAAAGGGTTGTAATAATCAACTACGTATGTATATATGCTATACCAGTTAAACATGTACACCCTGATGTTATACGCTGGATCGTTTCTATGGAACTGTAATCATATTGACAGGAAGCATTTACTACGGCTGCATGCCTTACTAGAGTTCTATGGCAGTTTCTGGTTGAGATTTCTTAACTGGCCAAAAATTACCATGTTTTGTTTTTCACATACAATTACTACGAGATAACTCGTAGTTGGCTTCCTAGAAGGGAACACAATCTACGGGTTATAATAGCAATCTAGTACTTAACGCGTTGACTGCCAACTACGCGTTAACTCGTAGATTGCGTTCCCTTCTAGGGAGCCAACGTTGACTGCCAACTACGAGATAACTCGTGTTGCAACTACGAGATAACTCGTGTTGCAACTACGAGATAGCTCGTGTTGCAACTATGAGATAACTCGTGTTGCAACTACGATATAACTCGTGTTGCAACTACGAGATAACTCGTGTTGCTACTATAAACCACTCGGTCTCAGAAAACTTCAGCCCTATAACTCACCACTAGTTCGACGATTTTGTATTGAATGTTGTGTTATACTGGCGAGCTTTTATGGTTGTCTCTACCATAGAGTGACTTACACGTCATGATTCTGTTTGTTTTCCGAAAGTATTTGTACGGTATTACGCTAGACAAGTTATTATTGCGACCTTTTCTGCCCTTAGTCCATTAACCTACTGTTTTCACTGATCAATTATGGCTGTGCCTTCGTTGTGAATGCATTTTTGTTGCAGTGTGGTATGTCAGTGTTGCTTTAATTTAGCTAGTGACACATTAATAACTCAGTCAGAGCCATGTTGTCTTATGTCATAAATAATAGATGGTCCCAGTCTTATATCTGGATGTCGAAGCCATTTCGTGTTGAGCCCAGAAGATGTGAGACCAGATTAAGACACAGTACAAACAACTTACGTCACCAATCTAGTTCTTCAATCGCTCATGATGGAACACTCAAGCATGTGACTATTGTGGGATGGACGCTAAATCGCTAGGACGCTAGGATCTTTAAAAACGTGTGATAAGGCACAATGGTTAGTTAGCTGCTTGTTAAATCTCATCGCTCCGCATCCTCATTAAGGCACTGTTTTTACAACAACACAACAATGTATCGCGAAAGCAAACATGATGTTAAAAGCTTGACAAAGTTAGTGGGCAGGTGATTGTTCGGAACTTGAAAGAAACTTCGACGCGGATCTTTCTGCAACAAGTTATTGTCAGGACATGGAAATAAGGCATCTTATGAGGNTACTTTATAAAGCTCATTTCAATATCATTATAAGAAGGCCTTCAACCTTCTTCAACCAAAAGTTCCAGAGTTTATCTGGCCACTTTAGTGAACATTCACTGAATAGCGGAAGTCCTTAACCGAAAGCTTTTGAAGAAAGCTTTCTACCAATCAACATAACTTTGAATTTTTACTGATGTTCGCAGAGGGTTTTTACTCCAAAGTGAGGAAATCTGCTGAGCACAAATGCAATATGAAGTTGTGGTATTATTTCCCTACTATTGTTAGGGAGCTATGGAACAATTGCTCAGAACTAAACATGAGGCCTAGGTTCAAACCCCAGGTCAGACAACTCCAGCACATTTCTGGCAAATACCCTGAGAGTAAGTAAAAATTTTCTTAAAAAAAATCTGTCGTTTGGAATCGACTTTAAATTGTTCTCGCTACTGATGAATAAAATTGACACACACAATATAAGTGGTGCGAGAAGCTAGGTTGTAATCCTAAATAAAGGGGCAAGTAAAATTGCCATGAAAAATTTTCTCAAAAATCTGTCAGAATCGTATTGAGACTGTAGGTACCATTACTCATATATAAAATTAACACACACACATAATATAAAGCGGTGTGAGAATCTAGAACGTATTCCTAACGGAAGGACTATAATGACCAATTATGTATGTATGTATGTATGTATGTATGTATGTATGTATGTATGTATGTATGTATTTGTATGTATGTATGTATGTTATGTATGTATGCATGCTCCAGATATAAAGATTTTTGGAAAGGTAAAGTAGTTTCAGTTCTGGAGAGTTTTCTTGGTGCAAATGGTGGTCCAGGGCAATAGGGGAACTACCAAAATAAGAGACTTTTAAAGCTCATGCCGATTTGTTCTTTTGAACGATTAAGGAATATGTGTTATGCAAAGAAAATGGAATAAATTGAGGTTATGTTTGAGGTTAGCTGAACAGTCTTAAGCATCTTTGGGGCCCAACAACATTATTAACCAAGAATTCTGGTGCAAAGGCAAAGTTCAGTTAAGCAAATGTGGAGATGGATATAGAAGCTTGTAGATGGATTGGATACAAACTAAGAGAAAATTGTCAAGTAAAATATGCTAATACGCTATGCTATTAACAATTCACAGCAAAGCAGTTGAAACAAACGACATTCGATAACATGCGGGAGTTAACCCGAAAGGAAATCAATGCCATTTTCCACCCTGAAAGTGGTATTCTAAGTTTTATTGTCAAATTAATACAATTAAGATTGTAGCACGAAAGAGAACAACAATTTCGATAGGAACACAGTCTATGTCCTGTTACAATAGAGTCTAGAAATCATAGACGTTAAACAACCACGACCACAGCACAGCAGTTGAAACAATCGACATTCGATAACATGCAGGAGTTAGTACCAAAGGAAATCAATGGCATTTTCAAGCCTTAAAGTGGAATTCTAAATTTTATTGTCAAATTAATACAATTAAGGTTGTAGCACGAAAGAGAACAACAATTTCGATAGGAACACAGTCTATGTCCTGTTACAAGAGAGTCTAGAAATCATTGACGTTAATCAGCCACTATTCTTATGCTCCAAATTAACTGATTAGGCCTGTTAATTTAAGAGAGAAAAGAGTATATGTTTTCTAAAAAGCTAAAATCGATAAAAGCGTATGACAGTTTATGCTTTGCGGTTTTAAAACTTTTTATTTAAATTTGAATTTCGGTATTCGATTTTATGTCCATGGAGTGCTAATAAAATGCCCATTTATTGTACGCTGTTTTCATGTCTTTTTTTTTTTCTGAAGTTGTATTGGCCTGACAGCTTTTTTTCTTTTATAATGATGCCAATAGTTTAGGAATAAAGCCAAATAAGTTGTTTAAAGCATATCGAGGATCTATGGCAGTCTATGGTAGAGTAAGTCTTTGTACTGCTATTCGGCTAGCCATTGTTAAAAGGAAAGAAAAGTTGCATTGACAGTAACATTTTCCAAAAAAAAAAAATATTGTTACGCCCTCTTCCTGCCTTATTTTTCACAAGTTTTTTGCGTTTTTGGCGTTTTTTGTTTTGTTTTTCTATTTGCAACAGCGAGAGCAACAAAATTATGTAAAGGCTAGATACGCTGTAATAAGTTTGAATGCCTTAAAGAAAATTATTCTTCTCTCCTCTTTTTTCTTCTTTTTCTTTTTGTTCTTTTTGTTTTGTGTTGGCTTCTATTTGAAAAAGGCAAGCAAGATTGATACACAATGAGCACACAATCGATTAGACGGAAGCCAAAAAAATGAAGGCAACAATGTTGCACTGACATTACAGAGGCATAAAATAGGGAGCAGCAACAGCAACAGCAACAGCAACAGCAACAGCACCAGCAGCAGGCAGGTAGTACGAGTAGTCACAATTGATCTCTAACAGCAACACTTAAAAGCTTAGCGATACCAAATAACAAGAGGCACGCAATCAAGACAATAACTGTGGCAGCATCCCGAGAAAAGTCGAAATTGTATTAAAGTTAAGTGCAACACTTAAGGCTATAAAATTCACAACAAAAAAAAAAAAAAAAACGCAAACAACAAAAACAATTTCAAACATCAAACCATTGAATGCAGTTATGAAATGTGAGCCCAAAAATGTTTGAGGTTTGTAAGCCAAAGTATGTGTCAGTCAGGTACTGTTTCAGCTTTGGCAATGGCCATTGATGATGTTGCATCAACATTTCAACGAATCGTAAGAAAATAACTGCACATTATGGCTTATAAACAGAACAACAACAACAACAACAACTTAAAGGGAACACATTATTTTCTTGTTCGGCTGCTGCTCATATGGTTTGACATTTCAAGTTGTTTCTTGAAATAAAAATGGCGCTCAGACAAGTTGCCACAAGCCAAAGAAAAACCACAAGCGGTAAAGACATGGCCTTTCTCGTACGCTTGGACATTTAATAACAATAATGCTTACTCAGTTACAATAATAATAACAAAAAAAAACATGAAATTGTTTATGAAAACTCTTGTATTGTGTTGTGTGTGTCTTGCGACAAACCAGCAAAAAAAAAAATTCCAAAAAAAAAATTTTTTTTTCTTTAACCACAATGGTCATATAAAAAATATCGGATCGCTTTAGTTTTCTATTGTTTTTGTTGTTGTTGTTGTTGTTGGTGTCATTTTTTTTATTGTTCTTTTTAATTGTACAAGAAAATACTTCTTTTCTTTTAATTGTTAAAGAGACAAAGAAAGAACTCGATTGTCCAGTCCAGATTTACGTGCCTTTTTATGGGGCACAACAATTCAACATGAGGTTCAATTACACAATGCAACCGAAGAGCGTTTTTATTTCCGATAACAAATGTAATGCAATAAACGAAAAACGGGGAAAAAAATTGTGTAATTGCTTAGGAATTTCAAATCGCAAAATTGTCGTTGAAGAAATTGTCAGTACGATGAGTGATAAACAATCGAAATAAACTGAGCCGACTAAGTACACTCATCCCACTTCATTCTGGAATATCGACATTATCCTTTCTGGAAAGACATTAGGGTCTATACATGATTCCTTATAACTTCTGAATACAACATTCGATTTTAAAATCTAACTGCGAAGGTCTAGTCTGAAGATCAGAATGTTTCGATGCAATCCTTAAAGTCTACACTGGTGGCCCAAAGCTAAGTGCAAGTTGGACTGTGGTGTTTTTATTAAGGGCTCTGGCATCAAATTTTGCTATAGGCTGCCGGACTAGTGCAATGTTTTCCAAGCATATATAATGGCAATTTTGAAAAAGGCCTAATGCTTGCTGAGTGGCGGAATTTTCATTGAGAATATATTCATTGAGATCGTACAGGAGTTAATTGCTCTCCAATTGAAAACTGTTTTCACAAAGGGAAAGTTTCCTTTAGGCAGATCCGCTACGAATCTTTCGAAGTATTTATGACATCCCTTATAACGTAGTTCTTTTGATTGTTAAAATTTATGCGATTGTCAATCAAATCTTAGTTATTTCTGGCGATTCCCTGTTGTGTTTTGGTATGATAAGTAGACTTTCTGTTTGTTTCTTTGCCTAGCTTTTTGTTGAGAACCTCTTCGTGACAATTTTTTATTTACTCTCAGAATTTCTGGAAAGAAACTTTGAGAGGCAGTCGCTGAAGAAATAGTGTTTCTTCATAGTTCGATATGTTAGAGATGTCTGATATAGGATTTGAACCGCGATCTCACATCTAAAAGCCAACACACTACTACTAATCTATGGCTACCGTCTATACCGTTTATATGTGTTAGAAAATGGAATACAATTCCCATGTATGGGCCGTTATCTCAAGGTTTTCTTTGAAAGGCAGGCGTAAAGAAATATTTTTTCATAATTCGATATGTTGGAGATGTCCGAGCTGGTATTTGAACCACGAGACCTCGTGTCCATAAGATAACCCACTACACTTAGACGTAAATCATCGTGTCAATAAGTATTCAACAAAATTTTTGAAACATTTTAAGCCTTAAGGGTGTAAGAAACACGTAAAAAATGTCAACGAAGATTCGGCTTATGTGTTACCAAAGTAAATAAGAATAAAATTGAAAATCAGCTAAGAAAGGAAAAGAAAATCTAACTCTTCAACACATCGTATATCTTAAAACATCATTTGTAATAGAGGGTGTTCAAGTTTCATCCCTTCAACCAATTATCATCATTTCTTAAGCTTGTATTTGGTATGAATTTTGTTTTAACTTACCTTAGAGCACGATTTTTGATATGATAATGATGAGTTTCAATTAATATTTGGTTAAACGATGCTATGCTATATGATGTCTGCCAACTTATAGGTCAGAATATTGTAAAGGATTCTATCCATCGTACAGCTTGCTTAACTATGTTGCCTTGTGTTTCTCGAATACTTATTTGAAGCTGACTTTTTCTGGACTTTTACCATGATAAGTCGTTTCCTGTCATTTTATTTTCGTTTGATTCGAGGTGAAGCTTTGCCAACTTGCCATTATCATTTGGAGGCAGAATATGAAAAGTTGATAACACTGGGAGATGTCCTAGCCATTTATTTCTATGGATCTGAAATAAAAACGAGTAATAACATCAAATATGGTCCAGTGGATGATGGAAGTGTACAAGCGTTTTGCCATTTTTCCTAAGTAATTGAAAGATTATGTACGAAGCCAAATGAAAAATGGCAATGCTTTGTATATTCCCATTCTATTCGAATAATTTAAAAATAAAAACAAATTTTTTTTTTAAATTAATTTTAAATATAAAAACCACCGCCTACTTGTTACCATTACCTTAAATTGCTTAACAAATTTCCTATAATTTCTGTTTGCTGGCGAAACAAATGGGGGGCGGGGGCTATAAAATTTGTTAATGCAAGGATAGTAGTTATAAAGCGATTTTGTAAAACTAAACCTACAATATTAAGATAATCTTTATAGAATTCCAACAACAATAATAAAAATTTAAAAACAATTTCTTTTTTTGTTTGTTTTTTTTTTTGCATTCCATTTGATGGAAAAACTTCACAGCAGTTTGAAAATTTCATAGAAAAAATTAAATTAAATCACATGCTGCTTGCTACAACACAAACAAAAAGTGTTCAGAAAAAAAATCATTGGGATTCCTTCTGTATATTCTAAGAATCATTCAGCAACAGCATCATCATTATGATTATCATCATGATCGTGTAACCACTACCAATAATACCAACAGCAATCGATGGTGTTTGCTAGCAAACACCTTTCAATGGGTATTGAATGTTGTTCGATTCAAGGAAAACACACAACAACAACCAACAACAACAACAACAACAACAACATGAACATAAAAATTTTAAACTATTTGTGGGCTACCAGGACTTTTCAAAAAAAAAAAAAAAAAAAAAAAAAAAAAAAAAAAAATTTTGTTTCCATCCCTTAGCTTGTTATTTTTGTTGTAATTTTATTGGTACAAAAGTTTTTTTTTTGAAAATATTTTATTTGCAACACAGCCAACACATAGCAATTGTGTTGCTTGTGGAACAGCAATCACAGAAGACAAAGAGTGTTTGAAGAATTTTGTTTTTCATCGAACAAACACCAACCATTCCAAAAGCCATTTCAAGCTGCTTTTTTTTTTTGTTTTAATTTTTTTTTTCCATACACCCGCTGATCATTGATGAACTTGGCCTTGTGTGTGGTCATATTGCAACGAAAGTACGAAAAGGTTAAAATTGTAGAAGAAAGAAAGAAAAAACGCTCATTTAAGAAAACTAACTGGAATCGAACAACATTTTGAAATATTTCACAATAAGCCCTCTGCTTAGCTGAAATCAAACTTCCAACCAGACATTGTATGAGAGAAGAACGCTCTCAACATTTTTTTTTTTTTTTCATAAAACAAAGTCTCTTATAACCGTACCAGACATAAATATAAATATAACCATAAACTTAACTAGAAAAAGATGGCCAATAAGAAAATAATATTTGCTAACGGGGTATAGATAACGAATTTTTCAAGAGCTACACCAAACATCTCAATACTCTATAAAAACGCAGTCAATTTCTTTAATACTTAGAGACCGCAAAGTCCCATACAATGAAGTTAGAGTACATTGGCACTCTAGAGACCATAAAAAGAAGACAAAGAAGCTGTAGGTACATTGGCATCCGATATTCTATAATACGGGCCAGAGACCTTAGGATTTAGGACCTAATAGGACTAATTCCTATCCAAAGACTGTGAAATGATACAACAACACATAAAGGCAGCTAGGTTAATAGTATGGGAATTACTCGCATATTTTCAAGTAAAAGAAATCGGGCCAGAGCCTTCCAGAAATTCATTGAGCATTATATATAGGGTGGGCCATTTAAAAGTTTAAATTTAAAAATGCAATAAAACAAATACACAGTTCCTCATACTATCGGATAAAATTTCGAACACTTTTTCAAGTGTATGGGGTCGTATCTCGGTAACGACTTCACAATGATTGACCTTCAAATGCTCAATCATCTATGATTTGTGCCAAATGACAGCTTCTTGGCGGGTAATTTAACGTCCATCAAAAGGTTGATGCAATAAATCGATTGTAGCATGAGATGTGCGGCCAGTCGTGTTGAAACCAAACAAAGTTCATATCAATACCATGAAGAGCGGTTCAAGAAAAATCGCTTAAAATTGCCTTTTTTGTTTTGTGGCAAAATCCATTTCTCGTTGACCCAATAAATCCCAACGTTGTTTAAGCATAAATCGATTCATTAAGTGCAATGGAGATAACATACGGAATTTCGTGATCGAAGAGAAAGACATAGGTGTTGTCAGTTTCATTATTAACCGATGATTGAAATATAAACCGATCGATGGACCACACAATATTGCGTTGGAGCTGTACTACTATTCCCTATTTAATCGAAGACTGAGAAATGACACAACGACACTTAAAGGCCGAGGTCTACCTACAGTTTGGAGTTCACTCGAATAGTCTTAAGTAAAACAGTCCGATCCAAGACCTCTTAGATATTTTTCTACAATTCAGAGTGCCTTAATAGCGTATCTAGGACATGAAGGCGGTCACAGATCTCAATGTTTTCACACATCAAACTTGCAGTCAACAGAAACTGTGCGAACAAATATTAATTTGGTCACAACAACTGCTTCAGTCACGATCATGACCTAGCTCAAACACTTATGTTGCGTGTGTTAATTTTTAATCATAAATGGCAGGACCAACAATGTAAAGTTGACTCCGAATGACAGGTTTTTGGGAAACTTTTTCATGGCAATTCTTTTTATTTACTCGCAGAGTTTTTGCCAGAAAACTGCTGGAGAGGAAGTCGCCAAAGGCATATTTCTTTTCATATTTCGTGTTTGTTGGAGATGTTCGACCTGGAGTTTGAACCGTGACCTCACATCTATTAAGCGAACTTACTACCTACTAGTCTAAGGCGAATGTAAATCTCTGTATAGACGGTTTAGTAGGAATGTAGTAGATTTTCAGTAATTACTGGCCTATTGATTGGGTATTCCAAACAATTGTTATCGCAAAATTTATTACCTTGGGGTCTCCTCAGAACGTGGAACTATAGCTCCAGTACTGTTTCTGGTCATTTGACCAGAAATTTTGTTGGGTTATCCTTTTCGTGTAACGGTCAATAAATCCTTCCAGTGAGTGTCATTTCATTTGAAGTATAATTTCAGAACTCACAGCCATATTGGAGCATTGGTTTTACATTAGAAGAGACAAAGTCTAGGTTTAATATGGGTTTCAGCATATTTCGATATATTTTGTAGCACTCGAATGGATTGGTGTTAGTATATTTGTGATCATTCTTAGCTAAAAAACTGTATCCTTAGCACACATGTTGGAAAAGTTATTGCCGAGTAGACAATCGCATGGGATGCACTCTCTAATGCATAACCAAGAGCAACATGATGTTTACGAATAGCTAGGATTAAATACATCCTAGCCTTATACCAGATATTTTGCAATACACGACTGGTTGAGTTGTGTAACAAAACTATACTCTTGAGATTACATCGGCTCAGAGGAGTTTAGGATGTTTCTGACACATTTTATGGCACTTTCTATCAATCTCAGTTAGCTTATCTAGAATGTCTCACCGTTATGACTTGTACAAACAAGTTCAAGCGAAATTATTTACGGAGGAGAGATTGTAAATACTTTACGAAGAGCTAATGATAACATGACAAAGGACACACCACTGGGAAAAAGGATACATAATATACGATAAGTGGATCGTATCCACAATGGCGAAAAGATGGGATTAGAATTGTCGAATTTCGTATGAAGACCATTCAAAGGCATTATGGGAATCATTAATGTACTGTTATAGAAGCAATGTCCGTTGTGAATGGATCGCTGTCATCATATGATATCCTATGACATCCAATTGTGCAAGGCACAGTGTGATGACTATTGAGATGAGAGTTTGATCAACAATTTATCTCAGATCTTGGTATCACTATACTAAATTCTTAGGGGATACGTTCAGTTTATACTAAAAAAGATAGCCATTCTAGCCCGGTACGGCATCAGCATCACTGTTGTCATTGATGGGATACCGTTCCAAATGCTGGAAAACATGTGTCGAAATTGAAGCCCACGGAGAGTGGTTCACCTGCGGCAATATTAACGTGAAATAATGGTCGCCGTAGTCTAGTAGGTAGTGTGTTGGCTTATTAGATTAGAGGAGTCGATTCAAACCCCAGATCAGAAATCTCCAACAAAACGAAATTTAAAAATTTTTCTTCGGCGACTTCCTTTAAGCAGATTTATGGCAATAAACTCTGGAAGTAAATAGAATTGCCATGAAAAGTTCCTCAAAAAAAAATGCTTTCGTTCAGTTCACTCATGTAGAGAACATAAGTAATGTGTGAAGCTAGGTTATAATCCTGACAGAACGGTTGTAATTATCGATTATGTATGTGCGATCTTAAAAAAAATAATAATAATGGCCGGGATTAACGTTCATCCAACGTCTTCCCCTACTACAGAGCCAGTGTAGACGTTTTCCAAGGACACATTGATGATCTGGCAGAAACTATTCCGCAACCTAAATTATGTAGACAACCGTCTCATACATGTATCAGCACCTCAAGTATGAACAAATTTCTCTTGAATGCTTCCTATGATTAAGATTGAACTGTTTATGGCTGTAGAATGAAACTCAAGTAGGCTCATTAGATATGAGACTACAGTTCAAACCCGATAACTCCCTCGCAGCAGATTTCTGGCAAAAATTCTGAGAGTAAAAAAAAAATTTGTAATCAAAAGTTTCTCAAAAATTTGTCGTTCGAAGTCAACTTTAAAGTGTAGGCCCTTTCACTCATGTACAAAGTTAAAACACACAACATAAGTGATGTGAGAAACTACGTCATAATCGTGACCGAAGTGAGCAATTATGTACATGGATGCCTGGGGCTTCTTTGCATATTTTTGTTTAAATTTTCTCCTTCTTAATGATTTTTTTTATACTTAATGTAGGGTATTTCAAACTGTTTTATATGTTATTGTTGTTGTTGTTGTTGTTGTTATGGCTGTTATAGAAATTTATAACATTAGATAGGGGTCTGTCGTTGAAATTGTTGAGCAAATAAAATTTATGTTGTAGTGCTCCACTTGAAGTATCTTCAGTATTTAAACTCTGCTCTGGCTTTTATTAACTTTGTATTCTTCTTCTTCTTGGTCTTGTTCTTTTTTTTTTCTTAATATAAACACTTACAAAACCTATGCAGTAACAACAACAACAACAACAACAACAACAGCATTAACCAACAACATAACATAACTTATTATAGAAAACATATTCAAACAATTTCAATATTTCCGGTTTTAAAGACGAAAATGACGTTTCTGTGGCAAGGAGTTGTGTTTGTCTGTCAGAAATTCAAGAATTTTTACCAAACGATTCCAACGACTGGCAATAGCCAGCAACTGCTGTGCTGTGCGATGCTGTTGTCATTGTATTGTGTTGTGTTGTTAAAGTCTATTGGACTTGAGCTGTTGTTGTTTAGTTTGATTTGCTACTTTGATTGATAAATGAGTTCATTATACTCCTTTTTAGACTGCGTGTCTAATGCATTTACGGGTTTTGCAATAATAACAACAACAACAACAACAACAACAACAACAACAACTACAACTACAACCACCAATACAATAATAACAACCCGGGCAATAGCAATTGTAACAAACAATGTCATGCAGCAGCCTTACTAACTGCATTATAACAGAATAACAATAACAACAACCACCACAACAACAGCAGCAACAGTAATACATGCAATCAGTTGTGCAACATTTGCAATTGTCAATACGGCTAGCCAAGCATTTGTGCCATTGGTTGTGTTATGGCAAATCTAGATGATGAGGAAGCAAATGATGAAAATGAGCAGAAAACAAAATTGTCTTTCAAATCATGAAAGCTACTTGAATTTCGAATCACTTTTTAACAAATTTTCAATGGTCACACACACTGCAACTGGCAACAAAGTATTGCGTGGCCAAATCGAAAGTTTGCCACAACATTTGCCACAAATATTGCATTTGCTTTACATCATATCCTAGAAGATAGGGAATTTGGTGGAATGATATTAATCGGTAGCTCCGTTAGGGAAATAACGCTTGTGTTGCATACTCCAACCATTTACGGATTTAAAGGCTTAAGACTCTTACAGGGTTTGGATAGTCTCTAAAGCTCACGCCTATTTGTTTTCAATTTCTAATTGTGGTCGCCGCAGTCTGGTGTATAGTGGGTTAACTTATGAAACAAGAGATCCGTGTTCAAGTCTCTGTTTCTGCCAACTTAAGGAAAAAGAAAAAGAACAAGAAATAACCTTCGATGTCATATAAGATGGTAAGAGGAGCCTTTTGATCAAATTTCTGAAGGACTGAGTTCTACTATTCCTCAAGAGATAGCTCAGAAGTCATCCTATCTGTTACTTGTTACTTTCATCATTGGTCATTACAACCCTTCAGTTAGGATTACAACCTAGCAACTCACAACCTCAATGTTGCGTGTGTTAACTTTATCCATGAGTAACGGAACCTTCAGTTTAAAGTGGACTCCGCACGACAGATTTTTAACAAATTTTTCATGGCAAATTTTACTTTCAGAATTCATACCAGAAGAGAGGAAGTCGCTGCACGGAATGTGTTAATTTTTATTTGTTTGAGAAGTCTGAGCTGTGTTTTGAACTATGGGTTATCGTTTAATAATTCACATATTTTGCGACCAATTTCTCCTTCAAACGAAACTATTCTGTAAGGTATGGGTGTCATGTAATCGTCTACCTCGCATTGGACTAGAACTCCCTAGTTTCATCAAACACAGAACATTAGTTTAGCCATTCGAGTTGACCTGCTGGAACCATTTTTCAACGCCAGAATTGATTCCTATCCAATTGATTTGGTTTTGAATGAAATCAGCTGCGTGCTACATACATATGTACATAACTGGACATTACAACCCTTCCGTCAGAATTATGACCCAGGTTCTCATACTATTTAGGTTGTGTGTGTTATTTTAAGACATGAGTGGCGGGACCTATAGTTTTAAGTCCACTCAGAACGACATATTTTTAAGAAACTTTTCAAGGCAGTTTTATTTACTCTCACAGTTTTTGCTAGAAATCTGCTGAGAGGAAGTCGCCTAAGAAATATTTTTTGTTTCGATGTCTGACCTGGGATTTGAACCATGGCCTCACTTCTAATAAGCCAACACAGTAACTACTTAGACTACGACTAGAGTTACGTGCATAGTTTTTAAAATCATTGGTGAAGTAACTACCAATGATGAAGCAATTTTCAGGGTCTTTGGAGTAATGCTTTCAATTGCTTTTTGCCTCCAACATCAAAATCACAAAACCTCTGAACTGCTAAAACAATTTATTGCACGTTCAAGTCTATGCAACCTATTCCCAATTGCGTTTTTTACAGACTGAAGTAGTAAAACGAATTATCTAGGATCGACATAGACAGCTTCCCAGAAACGGGCCAGACATGTCATAATGCTATGCAGAATTAATCATCGAACATATATCATGGTGAGGCAATTGTCTGAACAAATGCAACAAATCTGGAGGCAGTTCAAATTGAGTTGGACAATGTACAGAGACCAGAATGTGTTGGAAGAATAGAGGCGATCAGAATCTGACCCACAGTAAAGGCTGTGTTCGATTTAAGTAGACTGCACATAGTAGGAAAGCTATGATTAGCTATGGAAAACGAGTCTAACATGTAACTAATTAGGGAATCGATCCGCTGACAGCTACCACCTAAACTCTCTTCCGGATAGAACCAGATTACAGCAGCAGAGTGATTATTTTATGATATACAAAACGAATCTTGAAACACTGGCTAAAGTCCATGGCGAAAACTCGCAAGTATTTTTTAAGCAGAAGCCTATGTCATCAAAAGCTGAACTCAGTTCAACTTAGGGAAATGGGCGATACAATAAACAGGACACAGCAATTCTATTGCCCAACCAGGTCATCATTCGAACACTTGACTTTTATAAGTATGAGGAAAGATGAATTGGTTATCAAGGAAAGACAAGTTTATCCACTGCTGGGTGCCCATGTATGTGGAAAGCATGAAAAATGAGTAAAAAGACGAGCTTGCGATGTTTAGGAGGGCATACTCAATGAAAGTAAAGAGCATGAGAAGTAAAGATTCTTGTCAAGCCAAATGGATTTAAGGCAACCAAAGCTTTTATAGGGAAATTATTATAAGAGGAGATCTGAGTCATGTATTGTACTGTCTAGGAAAAACTGGAAGTTGCTGAAAAATTTTGTTTTTTTTTTAAATGCAGTCCATAACTTAGGAGACTACCCACTGTGTTAAGGGAATATTTTCATTCCAGCATTATTTGATTGTCTCTTGACACCATGGAATTTCAAACAAATATTTGCTCAAAATTTCATGTCAAACAAAATTCAGTTCCAAGTGGTTGATTGTGTTGTATCATACACCTTAAATGGAGTGTTTTTTTTTTCGAAATTGTTTTTGTTATTGTTATTTACTTAAGACACAAATTCAAATCAATTTTTTTTTTATTATTTTTTGTTGTTCAATGCCTATTAAAATATTTTTTTAAGCTACCAGTCAGTCTCAAGGAATAAAAATTAAAAAGCGATGTTTAAGCAATGCAAACACACTTCAAATGCATAATAATGACGGCCTACGTGTTTATATAATAATGTGGTAATAAAAATTATAATTTTTATTTATTTTTATTTAAATATTAAAAAAAGAGAAAGGAAATTAAATATGTTTTGTTTTGTTTTCTTAGCCAGACTGAGTGTAACCGCCTGCATAAATAAACAAATATTTGTGGACACCAAAAAAAAAAAAAAAAAAAACGCCTGCAGTAAATAAACAAATATTTGTGGACACCAAAAAAAAAAAAAAAAAAAAAAAAAAAAAAAAAAAAAAAAAAAAAAAAAAAAAAAATTCTTTCAGTTTCAAAACAATATTGTCAGTCATTCTGTCTTCATTGGAGCGTTTTTTTTTTTTTTTTTTTTTTTTTTTTTTTTTTTTTTTAATGAATGGACCTAGTAATTATTGAAAAATATGGTTGAAACATGCTTTTGAACTCAGTGGCCATTATCATGTTGAGAACAAGAAAAATAAACAAAAACAGAGAGAAAAAAAATAAAAAATTTTGAAAAATATTTTTCTTTTATTTTCTTTTGTTTTTCTTAGTTTTCCGTTTCAAAGTCATGTTTGAATAATTATTTCAATCAATTCTCTCTTTCTTTCTCTATATCTCTCTCTCTCTCTCTCTCTCTCTCTATTACTGATAGTATGAAACACAATCGAATGTTGATTTTATTCTATTGCCAACGTAAACATTTAATGACCTTTTATTGTGTGATTGTGTGTGTTTGTGTGTGTCTGTGTGCCTATGTGGCATCAATAGATTTTTTTCTTTAATGGCCACCCATAAAGACAAACCTTTTTGTAATGTTTTGTAGCATAAAGTCCAAATAAAATGTATCTGAGTCATCTGGTTATTGGTCATCATCATTGCCTCTTGAAATAATTTTCGTCTCTCATTTTAATTAAACTTCTTGTAGAGAAGTTCTGAAGTGATCATAAAAATGTCATCACGAATAAATCAGTCATCAATTTATTGCATGTATCATAAAGAGCACATTGTTGCATATTAATTAGTGTGGCATGATTGCCAAATACACGTGAATTTAATTGAAAGACATATACTGTCATCTCTAGATTAGAAGCTAGGCCGTAATCCTGACTGAAGGGTTGTAATGGCCAATTATGTATGTATGTATGTATGTATACTGTCATCTCAAATGCAAAGTGTTGTGTTTCAAGGAAACTTTGGCCTAGACCGATTACATGTAGAGTCCATTTGCATAACGGAAAGTTATTGGAAATCAAGAGAATTTAGGATAGATTTGGCATTCAATCTGGTTCCACCAAAAAATATTTTTATTTAATCCAGGACTTGCCTAACTAAAGAGACAAAAGTCTCCACTTCCCTTACTAGCCGTATGAAGAAACCAGGACTCTGAATCCACCAGAAATTATAACAAGTACAGTCCGTATTATTAGAAAGTTAACGCAGTGCTAACATGAGGAAAATAAAGGCTTCAAGGAGCAAAGTGCTTTACAACTGCATCCAGCACTCAACCTAATTTATTTTCGTAGAGGACGTTGTTTCGGGTCATCAACAGATCTCAGCAACGCAACAATAAGAAGTAATGAGGGAGATGATGTGTGCTAGACAAGCGAAAAACAAGACTGCCTCAACTTGTGGCCATTAAGATATGAAATTAAGCTTGTATCACTTGTATATGGTCTTGCAACAGCAACTTTCGACATTTGATAATTGATAAAAAAGATGTTCGTTAAAGCTACATCTGTCAAATGACATACATATGTTCATACGAACATAATTGATCATTACAAGCCTTCAGTCGGGATTACGACTTAGGTTCTCACATTCTCTTGTGTGTCTATTCCAAACGACAAATTTTTGTGAAAAACTTTTCATGACCGGAAATCTGCTGTGTGACCTTTAACACATGAAATTAAACTTAAGCGACTTGTATAGGGTTTTCCAATAGTAACTTCCAAAATTTAATAGCTGATAGCGTCTGCCAGTGGCATCACAACGGGCCGCTATGAGTGCTTAAATGAGCTTTAGGTATCAAAAATACAACTCAAAGGTACAGCTCCAGTAAAGTCGGCGTAGTCTAGTAGGTAGTGTGTTGGCTTATTAGACGAAAGGCCAGGGTTCAAATTCCCGGTCAGACATTAAAACAAAAAAATATTTCTTAGGCGACTTCCTCTCAGCAAATTTCTGGCAAAAACTCTGAGAGTAAATAAAATAGCCATGAAAAGTTTCTCAAAAATCTGTCGTTCGGAGTCGACTTTAAACTGTACGGCTCGCCACTCATGTATAATATTAACACACACAACATAAGTGGTGTGAGAAGCTGGGACGTAAGCCTGACTGAAGGATTGTAATGGCCAGTTATGAATAATGTTATGAAACAACTCCAACCTACCAACCTACCTACCTAGCTTCCATCTAGTTAAGCCGACATCTCTCATATTGGGTGGTTGTCGTTTATGCAGTCTATTTTGCTAAATATTCATGGGCAACCATAGATAAAGACGTATGTATGTTCTTAAATGTTCTCTGAAACAGTTGGCTACTGACCCTAATTTCTATTAAAAAATCGTCTGCAATGATGAGGCCCATATCAATAGGACGATGCTAATCCAAATGACATCCAAATGACTGCTTCCAGTGCATGTCGAAAAAGTCTTTGTTTGGTATGGATTTTGGCTGGTGGGATCATTACTTCATATTCCGTTGAGAACGACTTGGGCCAGGCCATCACTGTCAATAGCGAGCACTGTAGGTAGTTGTTTAGCGACTTATTTTAGTCTGAATTGGATAATCTGCATGTCAATGACAAATGATTTGAACAGAACTGCGCGCAGAGCACGTAAATCACGCCACATTCAAGGACAGAACCTTACATCATTTCACATGATCATACTACCGTGATAGTAGAATTTGATTCCTTCAGACTGTTATTGGTGGGTAATGCGAATAAGTCAGAAACCACAGCAGCTGCCAAAGCCAATATAACCCACACCGATTCAACATATCTAATCTGTTCCATATAGACTCATGAGCACTTTGTTGTACGTAAATTTAAAGATAGGCAGCACCCAATCAAAGACTATACATTCCTACGTGGCTGAGTGCTCCGCTGAGTATGCCAAAGGTTATGGTCGTCTGTTGAAATCTCTGTAACTGTATTTTATACTGACCGATCGATGATTATAGGTGTAGAATATTACGAAAGCCACAAGCATGGTTCGGTGCTTTCAATTTTGTATGGTCACTTGTGTATGAGAAAACATTTTCCAAAAATCTGAAAACTTTGCAGACACGTTTAGCGTTGTTCAAATGCAAGAATTTTCGAAACCGAGATCCACCATCGCTTCCCAGGCCTCACAGCTAAGGACAGGATAGAGTCAAGGCAAGAAATTATTTGTTTTGAACAGGAAGAGATATAAAGATGACCAGATGCCTTTATAAAACAATAGCTATTGCCGACAAATTTATGGTGCAACAGAAAATAAAGACTTCAAGATTAAACCCGCAAGAGACAGAAAACATCATTGGCCTATATTTCTTTGAAAATGTGGACGACGCAACCATTACGGTCAATGAAGACACTTGCTGCACCATGATAACCGATTTTTCTATATTTTTTTCTTTTTTTTCGGACCTGCTGTTCATAGTATTGATGTGAACGATGTTTGGTTTCAACAGGATGATACAACTTGCCACATATTTCATGCCACAATGGATTATTGCATCAAACGTTTGTTGGCCGTTTAATTAGCCGAAATGTTGATGTCAACTGGCCGCCAAGAAATTACAATTTTACACCGTCAGACTATTTTTCTATGGAGCTCCGTTAAAGAAAGGTATAATGCCGGTACAAATTGGAGGGAATTGAATATTTTAGGGCCAAAATTTGTGATGCCATTACCGTGATACAATCCCGCACACACTCGAAAAAATGTACGAAAAATGATGATCGAATGAGATACTGTGGGCCCAGCCGCAGCAGTGATATGACCGGAACAACTGTACTTTCCAACAAAAGGAAATAAATTATGGCAATATTTCAAACCGTTTTTGTTTGATTGCACTTTTAAATTTAAACTCTCAAAAGGCTTTCCCTATATTATGATGAAAATTGATAAGGTTGGTATGTAGAATTAACCAGGGAATGGCAACTCGAATGGTAATCAACAAAGAACGATCAGACCTGTATTCGCAAAGAGTTGTAATGAATTTAGTAGACTTCTTAAACGACAAATATATCGGGGATGGCTCTATAACAAGCACGATTTCTTTACTAGGAAGAATGTGACATATACATACATTACGGTCTAGCTTCTCACACCACTTATGTTGTGTGTGTTAATTTTATACATGAGTGGCGGGACCTACAGTCTAAAGTCGACTCCGAACGACAGATTTTTGAGAAACTTTTCATGGCAATTTTATTTACTTTCAGATTTTTTGCCAGAAAGCTGTGGAGAGGAAGCCGCCGAAGAAATATTTTTTTAATATTTCGTTTTTGATGTCTGACCGGGGATTTGAACCCTGGCACCCTACCTACTAGACCACTGTGGCCGTTGTGAGTAAAAATATAACCAAGTGACAGAGACAGAACTTGACCTGGTACATATTCAAATCAATTTATTGAGATTCTCATATGACCGTAGTCTTAATGAATGGCTGGTTAGACGAGAGTCCGTTGCTCCGACTCACACAAAATACGAAAAAAAAAGTTTCTTTCTTGCAAAAACTTTGAGAGTAAATAACGTTGTCATGAAGAGCTTCTGAAATCATGGTGAAAATTAACATACACAACATGGGTGGC
This sequence comes from Sarcophaga bullata, assembly GCA_005959815.1. NCBI lineage: Eukaryota > Metazoa > Arthropoda > Insecta > Diptera > Sarcophagidae > Sarcophaga > Sarcophaga bullata. Next base: position 317,685 of record QOCX01000193.1, on the reverse strand, counting down.
GTGAGAAGCTAGGTTGTAAACCTGATAGAAGGGATGTATATAATCCAGACTGAAAGCTTGTAATGACCTATTAAGGAAGTAATATGAGTACTTTTCGAAAAGTTCAAAGGCAATAAACTGACACATACTTGTGTCTAGGGAATGGTCAGCTGTCAGCTAGGCCGATAATAAACAAAAAACGATTATGCCGGTATCCATAGGTGATTTTTTATAAACTTAGTAAGAGAGGTAACCGATTTTTCTTGACTAAGAAGAATGTCATAAAGAGTGTTTAGGTATTCATATCTATAACGTGCAGACCTTGCGCTTCTTTCTCTTGCCTGGCTTAGTACAGGATCAGCGTTTACATGTGGCATCACAACGGCACGCTAAGCGTGCTCAAGTGAGCTTTTTTTGATATCAGAGGCTACCACTTCGACCTTAGATCTAATATCTATAACCCTGGTAGGTTATGAAGGAAGCTTTTTGATATCAGAGGCTACCACTGCGACCTAAGATCTAATACCTATAACCCTGGTAGGTTATGAAGGATAGTTAAGGATTTGTGAAGGAAACAATGCCAGATTTTAAGCCTTTATTGACACTTCATTGAATGGAATGTTTTTCTGATAATCCTATTGATGATCTAAGGGTGTCTGTATTGTTTATAACGGGATCATATTACTGTTGTATTGAATAGAAGCCGTTTCCATAATCAATTAATTCCTCATTCCATTTCCAATGCAATGTTTACGAGTCTACGAATTTAAGCCAATAATTTATGTGCTTCAGTTTTTCAAGGAATTCGCAATTAAATGAAAAAAAAAACGTTTTAAATAGTATTCCATGGCAACCCTTGTGTTAAGAAAATATGCGTGTTTTTGCGGTTTATGGACTTACAGAAGAAGAAGTATGAAGAAATTTTTTTTTTTTTTTTTTTTTTTTTGTAATAAAAAATGAAACAAAATTTATGCTCTCTTACAGAAACTTATTTAAATCATTTTTGTTTTCATTTAATAACGTCGTCGCATATTACGAATCTTTTTATTATTATTTCTTATTTTGTATTGTATTTTTAAATCTTTTTTCTTTTTACATATTTTTCATGCATTTCATGGATTTCATGGATTTCTTGTTTTTTTTTTTTCATTTTTTACAGTTTCTTTACAAAACTTAATGAACATGTTCGTATGAAGTTTTGTTGATTTCTGTTTCTGTTTCTGTTTCTGTTTCTGTTATGAATATTATTGTGTTCGGTTTTTATGATTATTATTCCAATAATGTCTTGAGCATTTAAGATCACAATGAACGAATCAACGAGCGAACGAGCGAACGAACGGCTCAATGTTTTTGGAACAAAACATGACTACTTCACTCCTCTGTATTCGTTGCTGTTGCTGTTTCTGTTGCTGTTTCTGTTATTTTTTCGAAATTATTTTCAAAAAAAAAAAAAAAAACAAAAACAAAAACAAAAAATTCTTTTCATGTATAAGTAAAGAACAACGTATTAAGACAAGAGGCATATAATGACAAGCCAAGGTGGCCGAACAACGGAGTTAAACAGTGACGAGCAGGGTATATGAAAAGAATGTGTCCCCTCTCTTTCAATAGTTTAAAATTGTTTTCAACACCATTGACGATGACAACAACAGAAGCAACAAAACCAAACTTTTATTCTAGCTACAACAACAACAACAACACCAACAATAGCAACAACAACATATATCAAGTAAATATACTCATAATAATGCAACAATTGGTATGCATAACTTCATAGAGTTTACAACACTGCCAGTAATAATAATAATGACAGCCAACCAACAGAGCAGCTACAGCAGCAGCAACAGCAATAGGCAATAGGCAATAGGCAACAGCCACTTTAGTTATGACAACAATTTAACAAAAGTAGCAAAAAAATAATTTTTCTTTTTTCTTTTGATCATTTTGTTCATTCAAACCATCGTCTACATCGTCTTCGAAAGAAATTCAATTTTTTTATCTTTTGTTTTCTTTTTCAATTGCACTGGTTTGTGTATGTAAATGTCTGCCATTGATTTGACTAGATCCTATAACACGGTGTAGTTTACAAATACTATGGAGTCACATAAAGAATCTTCAAATATATTCACTATACGTACGACTATGCCCAATATGCGCCTTTTTAGCACACCGAAACTAGGCAGTCGTAAGTTGTTGATTGCCAAAGTTGTGGTATTTTCTTGAACGGCTATGCGCCTTTTTAGCACACCGAAACTAGGCAGTCGTAAGTTGTTGATTGCCAAAGTTGTGGTATTTTCTTGAACGGCAATGCACTTCTTTAGCACACCGAAGCTAGGCAGTCGTAAGTTGTTGATTGCCAAAGTTGTGGTATTTTCTTGAACTACTATGCGGCTCTTTATCACACCGAAACTAGGCAATGTAAGTTGTTGATTGCCAATGTTGTGGTATTTTCTTGAACGGCAATACACTTCTTTGGCACACCGAAACTAGGCAGTCTTAAGTGTTGATTGCCAAAGTTGTGGTATTTTCTTGAACGGCTATGCGCCTTTTTAGCACACCGAAACTAGGCAGTCGTAAGTTGTTGATTTCCAAAGTTATGGTATTTTCTTGAACGGCTATGCGCCTTTTTAGCACACCGAAACTAGGCAGTCGTAAATTGTTGATTGTCAAAGTTGTGATATTTTTTTCTTGAGCGGCTATGCGCCTTTTTAGCGCACCGAAACTAGGCAGTCGTAAGTTGTTGATTGCCAAAGTTGTGATATTTTTTTCTTGAGCGGCTATGCGCCTTTTTAGCGCACCGAAACTAGGCAGTCGTAAGTTGATGATTGAACAACTCGAGCTACAATTAACTGAATTAGATCGGTGAAACGATTTGAATTTTTAATAGTAGAAGGAAATTTTTGATATTTTCCTAGAGTAAATCTACCACGGGATCGGTGGAACACCTTTTATGCGAGTGCCCAGCACCTCAGGACAGACGTCATTGGTTTTTGGATGGCAGAACGTTTGAAGAGGGAACCGGCTTCATTTGGAGCACGGTGTAGCTTAAACCCACCACTAACGGATCATGACAAGGGGTCTTTAACTTACACTAGGTAACACAATGGGTCATATGGGCTAATATGAACGGCAAGCTACCCGCTAACCTATTCTAACCTAAATCTACCACCAACGTCAACACAATACTAACCCGTGCGAAGTTACTTCATAAGCATTATTGGCTTGTGGAGACTTCCTTTCATATTTGTAAAGCAAAATTGGTCTTACAGTAACTCAGCGTGTTTTAATTTTATTCACCAGCTACCAGGCCTACAATTTAAGCTTGATTCCGAACGACAAATTTTTGAGAATGTTTTTCATGGCAATTTCATTTATTCGCAGAGTTTTTGTTAGAAGACTTTCTCTCAGCAGTAGTCTGAGAGGACCCATAAAATATTTTTTAAAATTTCATTTTATTGAAGATTTCTGGAATGAGGTTTGAACCACGGACTCATGCCTAATAAGTCAACATACGACCTACTAGTGCAAAGGGCAAAGGACAGATTTGATAAGGTCAGCCTTAGAAGTACTTTTCTACCAGGTCTTTCAACAGTGACTTAAAAACTTGGACAATTGATAACCATCATTTAGGAGTATACAGTCTATTTTGCCAAACCTCGGTCATCTTTACTCGGACATATCTTTACTGAATAGGCTCTGGAGCAGTTTGCATCAAACGATCATATTCAGCCATAAAACTGATATCCAGATGAACGTGAACAAACAAAATTGTCGAATTTGGAACGAACGAATCCACAAGAGATCCAATAAAGCAATAAAAACTTTCCGAAATAGTCACTGTTCCATCTCTATCCTCAACTACCACTATAGACCAATGATTACCAACTACCAACTGCCCTGAATGGGATGGTTTCAGCATCACAGCACTACCACTGCACAGCACTGACCCCGTTAGACCTTATCTGTTGGGTTTTCCTAAGTCGCAGATGTATGCGAATAAGCTAGAAAGCTCAACGGTCCTCTAAGCCATTATAATCCATCTTATTAATTAAATTTATTAAAAATTGGACCTAGAAGCGTACATTTGAAGGATGTGATAATATGGCATCAATAGGTCATTCAAACGAATACAAAATTTTTATAAAATCTCAGAAATCTTATTTCAAATTGATAGATAGGAAGTGGTAATAAACAGACATCTTAGTTGAGTCATCTAAGTCTGGTAGATAGAGTGTCGACTTATTTGATGTCGGGTCACTGTTCAAGCCCTAGATCCGACATCTGTAACAAAACGAAATAGGAAAAAATATTTCTTCAGCGACTAAAAAATTGCCATGAAAATTTTTTCAGAAATCTGTTGTTTGTCCCGCAACTCATGTATAAAATTAACGCACACAACATAAATGGTGTAAGAAGCTAGGTCGTAATCATGACTAAAGGGTATGTATGCATAGAATCTGCTTCAGTTTTCGTTCAATACTATCCTTATTACTGGGTGTTATGACGAGTGCAATGCCGTCCAAGTATTCTGCCCTGGGCATTTGGATTCCCAAGACGCCGTTAAGACAGTCCACCATCAGGCATTCCAAAGAAACAAAATAGTCGAGAAAATTGGATGAATTGGATTGGAAAATTGGATGAATTGGATGTTCGAATTGGATGAACTTCAAAATGAGTTTAGCATGCCTAGTTGCTCTAATTGTCAATGCTCTTACTGACTATTTCTGATGTTGAGCGAAATGAGTTCTTGGTGGGCAGCACGATTTCAAACTGTTTGTTGGAATCCATACTAGACAGTGATTTCCTTTGTGAGAGATTTGAATTATAAATTGGGATTTTAGGCATGATTAGTTGAACTGTGCGTATATTTCCAAAGCAGTTCAAGGTAGCGATGGCACTTAACACTCTTGGACTGACAATAAAGGCAACGGAAGAGTATCACAACTGAAGTCTGTTTCAATTGGACATACAAAGATATTAAGATTGAAAAGACGTTTGGCTTCTAAGAAAAGCTGTATGTTAAGCATTCTATTTGGTTCGGAAAAATTATATTCATGGGCACATAGGGGTATAACTTCCATCACTAGATGGCATTACAAGTAATTGAATTTGCAGAAGCACTAGCTTAGAATTCTTAATAGATATTCCTAGTTCCAATACAAACTTCTGAACAAATCTTGGTGTTTTTTAGGAACGTAGGGAAATACCCTAGCTGCTGCGGTGTATTAATCATTACATTAACAACTCTTGTGCTCGTAAATATTTAACGAACAAAGCAATTTTATGAGGCACTTGCATGCGCGCATGCTTACCGCACTTTTCTTCCATTGTTTAGCTTTGATTATCGTTTCTTGGTGTTGTGTTCATATATGTTGCTTAAGGATGATGAGAACAATGCTAGCTAATGTGGTGGCAGATAATGTTCGTCGGGGGGGCTGTATATGTATTAGCGGTTGAGTATTCTGTTGTACTGCTTTAGCAGGAATGTAACGTTTCAGCACGTTTTTCAGTTGGAATCAGTTTTTAATATTTTTTTTTGTTGATTTTTTTGTTTTGTTTTTGTTGTTGTTGTTTATTTTTTGTAAATTTAATTCTCTGCAGCAGATTATTTTTTATTGACTTTTTCTTTTTCATTTTATATTTCTTCTTCATAATTTTTTTCTCGATTATTTTAACATTTTAACGTTCGTCTCCTACTCCCTTTTAGTGGTGCTTGTTGCAGGCAGGCAGGCATTTTAAGGCAACGTTTTAAGAGAGTCACAATTCGTACCAAATCGTTTTATTATCGCTCTGTTGCAATCACAGCAAACGTTTCTGGTTAGCAAGTATCATAAGCAATGATTTCTGGTTTTCTGACGTTCTGTTTTTTTTCTTATTCTTCTTCTTCTGTCTGTCTGTCTGTCTTCCATTTGATTCTTATGCGGCTGCTTTAAATTTTTTATTATTATTCGTGTATTGTTGCTGCACGTTGCACATTGCAAATGAAATTGCATTTGGTGCTACTACGCTTGCTATTGCTGTGGCTGTTACTGTTACTGTTGCTGTTGCAGCTCACTTAACGTATTGATTAGTTTCTGGAATTGTGTAAAACGTAAACGTAAATGTTTTTCTTAGTTTTATCGCCTCAGCAGTAATGAAATATTTTCAAGCATTTTCTATTTGAATTTTTATTTTCAAAAAGGGTTGGGCCGTTTGCCGTTTGCTATGGATTTTACCTACGCTTTCCTCACATCTGGGAACCATGCGAAATGAAAATCTAAATCCAGTAGTCTCATAACAGTTGCCATTATTACGCCTGTGTTCGAATTGTATGTTGGTTGGTATTAACTGCCACTGTTTAAATAGTTTGGCCGCATTAAAAACAAACTCTCAATACGGTTTACCTTTAGAAAGAAGAGAAACAAGTCAAGCTTCTGTGCTTTTCTCTTTCCATTGCTTCAATTAATTTTTGGTGTCGATCTAAAGCGTTCGATTTGTTCAATTGGGACGAATCACCGAATCCGTAGAAATTGCTTCGCAATGGTTTAGTGAGGAAATAATTCCCATTTAGAAGCAGTCCATTGGCCGTTAAAAAACCATACGATTCCATCAAAATTTTTGACGGGTTTTACATGAAGTCTCTGGTATACAGGCTTACGTCAGCCACAATTCCAGCAATGAAAGACGCTATTAATGCTGTCATTGATAAAATGCCGACCGAAATGCTGGATATATAGGGTAAGCCACTAGTCTAGTAGGTAGTGTATTGGTTTATTAGACGTAAGGCCTCGGTTTAAGCCCAAGGTCAGATATCAAAACGAAAACTTGAAGAAATATCTCATCGGCGACTTCCTCTCATCTGAGAGTAAGTACAATAAAATTGCCATGAAAAGTTTCTCAAAAAGCGTTCAGAGTCGTAGGTAGGTTCCGTCACTCATGTATAAAATTAACACACACAGCATAAGTGGTTTGAGACGCTCTTCTCATGAAAACTTACTTAAAAAATCTGTCGTTCGGAGTCGACTTTAAACCGCAGATCCCTAAACTCAAGTATAAAATTAACACACACAACATAAACGGTAAGAGAAATTAGATCGTAATCCTGACAGAAGGGTTATAATAACCAATTATGTATGCATGTTGTGTATAGGGTGGGCCATTTATCAATATAAATTTGTAACATCGTTCATTTCAAATCTTGCAATACTATTTTGTTAATCTATTCTGTCACAAAATTCAATCAATTATCTCCACTGAGCGCAAAGAATCAATTTATGCTTAAGCAACATTGGGATTTATTGGGCCAACGAAAAATGGCACAGTGATGTCGATTTTGCTAGGAAAAAACTAGCTTTCTTGCTGAAGTTTATGTTCAGCTTGGTAGGAACACATTAATAAACAAAATTGCTGTATTTGGGACTTAGAAAAGACATTAGTGGTCTTATAGAAGCCAATTTAGCCATAACGACTGACTGATCATGAAATTAAAAATGTTAATGCAGGCAATTGTAATTGTTGACACTGAGTAGCATACTGAAATACTGATGTGAGGGCAATAGGCTTGCAGGAGACATTGTACGAACATCATGAATATGAGAAAAATTTATAAAAATGTTGGATTTAATTTGAGCCTTTGTCACTTGGCTGGAAAGGATGATGGAAATATTGCAAAAGAATTAAAGGATGGAATTGGAACAACAAACTATATTTGCAAGTGAATTTTTGCTTTCCGACAAGTTTTAACTGTTGTCACCTCCAACCACCCTCCGAACACAATTTCATTTAGTTATTCTTAAATAGTAATGAACTGAATGAGAATTACGAACGACTATATAGTTGTTAAGTACATAACCGACTGTAACTGACAAACATCTTACATACTTTTGTTTAGCGCAACAATTAAATAGATTTCTATGTGTGCGTGCATGAAGATAAATTCGACACAACCTTTAATGTTAACATTAACAGAGCAATTTTATCTGTTTAACACAACAGGCAATATACTGTACACATGATCATGGTACTTCGATTATCCAAATATTCGAAATCGGTCGGTCAGTAGGAATATGTGGCCAAAAAAGTTTTCCTCCAAACTTTGTAGTGTTTGATAGATTCTGTAGAACAAATTACAACTCTTTTGAAAATTACTATGAAAATAATTCTCTAGGACTTTAGAGAGAACGATGGATAACACTAAAGGGTGAGTCTTTTAAAAGTTTAAATTTAAAAATATAATGCAAACAAAAACGGTTTGAACATTTCGCCAAATTTATTTTGTTTGTTGTGAAGTACAATTATTCTGATTAGAAAGGAAATTTTATTTCATGCACCCGGATGCAGCTGCTGGCCTCACAGTACCTTATTCGGTTGGAGTAATGTTGGTACACGTTTTCGAGTGTATGGGATCTCGGCAATGATATCGCATATGTTGTCCTTCAAATGCTTAATAGTCCCTGGTTGGTCAGCATAACACATTTCTTTAACAGCGCTTTACAGAGAATAGGCCAACGGTGTTTCTTGGCGGCCAATTGATATCACCATTTTGGCTAATTAAACGGTCAGAAAATGTTTGACGTAATAAATTGACTAAGCCATGAGATGTGTGGCAAGATGCACCATCCTGTTGAAACCAAATTTCGTTCACCTCAATACCATGAAGAGCGGATACAAAAAATAGGTTATCATGGTGCAATACGTGTCCCCATTGACAGTAATGATTGAGTTGTCCTCGTTTTGAAAGAAATATGGGCAAATGATGCCCTATCGGATACCTAATCAAAATAATTGCCAACTTTTGAATGATTTCAATCTACTTGTGATACCAATGCATCCCAGAAAGTCACTAGTTGTTGTGACTTTTGAACTGACCGTGCCATTGGTCCATATTTCTTAGAGAACAACATTGGCTAGGTTACCACTGAGCACTATAGGCTGATGATTACCGCTTTCTATTGGACTGAATTGGATAAATTGCATGATCTGGACATTAACAAGGCACCAAACAACTCACTTTAGAATATTGCCCATAGTCATCTCACAAAGGTCTTAAAATTTAACCTTTAAAGACTTTTTATTGTGGGGTTTTCTCAAACGTATGCACAGCTATGCTCAAAACTAACTTAACCAATGCCAGCCGTCAAATTTGGACTGATTTATACGCCATAGTCAATAAAAATTGAAGATTTTGAATGCACTCCTTATAGGGAAGCTTTAGTGGACATTTGAAGGCTATTATATTCCAAACATAAATGGCACGAGTAGGTATTTTAAACGAAGATTTCGATGATATCTCACAGATTAGTTGCCGTATTTTAGGAGATAGTGTGAGGCTACGGCTAGTACAGACATCTTCAACAAAATGAAATTTAAATATTTCTGCGGCGACTTCCTCACAGCAGATGTCTGGCTAAACCGCTAAGAGTAAAATAAAAATTGCCATGAAAAGTTTCTCCAAAAATCTGTCGTTTGGAGACGATTTTAAACTGTGGGTCCCATCGCTCTTGTATAAAATTACCATACGCAACATAAGTGGTGTAAGAAACTAGGTTCTAATCCTGACTGAATGGCTGTAATGACCAATAATTTATGTATGGACGTATGCCTTAAACTAGAAGTCTCATTTATTGATTGAAATCGTATTCCTGGAGAAATCTTGTATTTCACTGGAATGCAATTCAAAACCAATTGCCGCAAGTTGATCAATTCCCATTAAAGAATTTCAAAGCTGTTGAAATCTAAGCTCGATTCGATTAATAACACGTTAATAATAATAATAAATAAACAAATAATTTAATTTTCTTTTATGCCGGCCAGCAACAATGTTTCAAATTTCAATTTGTTAAACGCACGACATGAATCCGCAAACTAACAGAAAGCAATCAGTGATGCCTGCCTGATTGCATTACAAAACTCTAGAAATATTTCATTCGCAATTATATTCGATTTGAGAATTCTTTTTTCGATTTTTTTTTTTGAACGTGAAAGGCCGATAACAAGTTGGCATATAAGAAGGGGGGGGGAGGAGCATGTACGCTCGTATGGAAAACCAAAAAAATTATGATCGAATCGCCCAACTTCAGCAAAACAATTATTTTTTGTTTGCGCATTTATTGGCGGCATGAGTAATGGTTTGCATATCATTTGGCAATAATATTTAAATTTTATTATAATCATTAATAACAATTCCACTCTCTTTGCAGTTGTTGTTGTTGTTGTTATTGTTGTTGCCATCGTTTAAACGTTTTGTTTTATCATTTCAGCGAAAAATATTTAAAAAAAAAAATTCTTTTTTTTTTTCAATTCCATGGGTTCTCAGCTTGCGGCAACTGACCCCATCGGTTGAAGTTATTTGGTTGTGTGGGAATTTGTTGGCAATTGTTGCAATGCAAGTGTTGAATCATCAATTTACGGCGCCGCCTTTTAATAACAAATACAAACGACGGCACTGACGCTGTTAGCTGCTATGCCAAGCAGGGGGAGGAGTTGGTAATTCCAAATAATCATTTATTTTAGAAAATAACAACAACAACAACAAAAGTCATTGAAAGTTGGTAATTTAATTCCCGGACTTTTTATTAATTGTAACGAATGCAAAAAATTTTTTATGTCTCTGGGTTAAATTTTCTTCTTTTTTTTTTGTTATCGTTTGCCTCGTATTAAATGGAATTATTTGTTGTTGTTGTTTCAGATTTTTATATTCACATTTCAAATTCATATGAAATTTTAAACTCTGTCCGTCCATAACGGTAATAAAAAATATAAAAAAAATTATTTTGACGCAGTCGTTGGTTTTAGAAATCAAAAGGGGGAAGTATCCCATGGCAGTTTCTGTGGTTAAGCATTTTAAAAATAAATTTTTTACGCATCATTTTCGAAAACATTGCAGGCAGTGCATGCAGTTGATACAAATCGTATCATCAAAAAAATGCTCGAGTGGATTTATCCGCTAGACATGTTTTCAACGATCCCACAATAAGCATAGAGCCCTAATAATGTCGGTTGGACCACGTATATTATCTCCGCTGAACGTAATGAATCGAATAACGTTTGAGTAACGTTGGAATTTATTGGAAACTTACTTCTAAAACAACAATAATTGGTCAGAAATTCCTCAAAACTATCGTATAAAATTTGATAGCAGCGAAGGACCAACAGTGCTCGGTAAAAGTAAGTTCGTGAAACTGGTTTTAATATTGATTGAGTGCGTACACACGAAGAAATCGAAGCTGTGGCTGGGAATATGCGTGATAATCCACTAACATATACTAGTCCTCAGAGCCCAGTAGACGCTGGTTCGTGAAACTGATTTCATTGTTAATGCGCCAAAACGTGAACGTGCTCGTACCATGTGAACAGCCATCAACAGCAACTCGTTATCGTTCTCAAGAATTGTACATTTCACGTACCACTTTACGTCGAATTTTGTAAAACGATTTCGGTATGACGATTTACAAAACTCAAATGGTTCAAGAGTTAAAGCCGCATGACCATCCTCTTCGTGTTAGCTTCGCTAGATGGGCCAACGAGAAACTGCACGATGATATTAATTTCGTAAAAACAAAAAATCATCTTTTCGAATGAAGCTCATTTTCAATTTGGCGGGTGCGTTAATAAGCCAAATTGCCGTATTTGGGGGTCAAAAATGCCACACGTGGTCTTACAGAAGCCAATGCACCCATTACGAGTGAATGTTTGGTACAGCTTGGGTAGCGAAGGTATCATTGGCCCATATTTCTTTGAAAATAAGGATGGGAAACCATTACGGAATGAATGGAGGCACCTATCTTACCATGATAACCGATTTATTTGTATCCGCTCATCAGGGTATTGATGTGAACGATATTTGCGTTCAACAGGATGATGGAAATTGCAACACATCTCATGCCACAATCGATTTATTGCATCAAACGTTTGATGGCCATTTAATTACACGAAATATTGATGTCAATTGACCATCAAGAAGCTGAGTTTTGATACCGTTGGACTATTTTCTGTGGGGTGGCGTTAAAGAAACTATGCCGACAAACCAGAGACAATTCAGTAGTTGAAGGCCAAATTGTTTCACTTCCTTTGATTCATCACAAGTTTGATGGTGGAATAAAACTACTCGATATCCTTATTATTGCTATGGTGGTGAAGAAGTTCCTTAGTACTAAGACCATGCGCTCTAAAATGCTCCTTTCAAACCTTAAAGCGTATTCCTGTAATGTTTCCAGCAAGCGTATTGCAATGACAAAATTCTGAATGCTACTCTCTATCAACAATGGCAACAATGACCCTGCTTCGCAACTGATATGCCCACAAGTATTTGTTCATGCATGCATACATACATAACTAACCATACAACCCTTCAGTCAGGATGTATGTGTTAATTTTATACATGAGTGGCAGGTCCTACATGTTTAAAGTAGACTTCGAACGACAAATTTTTTAAGAAACTGTTTTCATGGCAATTTTGTACTTACTCTCAGACAGTCTTTGGTAGAAATCTGCTGAGAGGAAGTCGCCTACGAAATATTTTTTTGGAGATGTCTTCATACTACACATACATACATAATTGGCCATTACAACCCTTCAGTCAGGATTACGGCCTAGCTTCTCACACCACTTATGTTGTGTGTGCTAATTTTATACATGAGTGGCGGGACCTACAGTTTAAAGTCGACTCCGAACGACAGATTTTTTTTGAGAAACTTTTCATGGCAATTTATTTACTCTCAGAGTTTTTGAAAGAAATCTGCTGAGAGGAAGTCGCCGAAGAAATATTTTTTTCACATTTCGTTTTTGATGTCTACCGGGATTCGAACCCTGGCCTTTCGTCTAATAAGCCAACACACTACCTACTAGACTACGGCGACTTCATGTCTTCATACTACATCGGATTTAATTTCATAAGAGGCGCATACTCGAATGAAGCCCTTACTTTTCGATAATATTGCTATGTCCTCTCTTTTGTACTACCTACCCAAGCTTAATTGAGCACGTCCTTCATTGGCACAGACTTCTGGTTGAAAGATACCCCAGGGTTTTCTTATGTGCCCTAGTCCGTTCAACAAATGTACGTCTTTTAAGAAAGTACGCTTATTCTAGATTGCTTTATCCACTTTTATAACCAAGTCTCGTGGAGAAGCGATTTTCAAAATCATAGAGTCTACCGAGAGGACAGTTAAGCAAGGAGCTGTCAGCCAGAACCACTCGAAAATTCCGAACATCAGACAATGGCTTTATGTTCGCAATCCTCACGCCTATTATTTTATCTACAGGAACAGATAGCATGCGAGTCACATATTTTCATGAGTGAAACAAATCTAATGGAACCGTCTGCTATTAATGCATCATCAAAGATGAGTCAGATTTTCACTGATGCCTCCAAATTAAACGGAGCTGTGGGTGACCTATTTTTTTTTTTTTTTTTTTTGGAAGTTTGAAGGGCACAATTGAGTTAATAAGGCTACCAGATTACTGCAGTGCGCTGCAGCATATTCCAAGGTGGAAGTATAAGTAGTTCTGCAGTAAGAATTCTACAAGTCGCCATAGTTTAGTAGGTAGTTTGTTGGCTTATTAGACGTGAGATCACGGTTCAAACCCGGGGTCATATAATTCAAACAAAACGAAATATGAAAACAAATATTACTTCGGCATCTTCCTCTCAGAAGATTTCTGGCAGAAACTCTAAGACAAAATAAAAAATTGCCAATGAAAAGTTTCTCAAAGAAAATATCATTCGGAGTCGACTTTAAACTGTAGGTGACACCAATTGTTGATAAAAATTAATACATACTGAACATAAGTGGTGTAAGAAGTTAGGTAGTAACCCTAACTAAAGGGTTGTAATGGCCACTTAGGTTAAATAAGTATTTTCGGAAGAGATAGGACCATACTTTCTGGTAGCCAGGCGACTGTGAAGGCATTAAGTTTCGAGGTAATGATCTCCAAGACGGTACATAGTTGTTGAATCGGTACGACGTGGAAAACCTTGAAACTCTAAGATGAATTCTGTGCTTTAAAAATTACTTTGAAGACCGGCTCTTTAACTTTATGAATGAAACTTCAATCTTTTAATTCTTTGAAGGATCCATTCCAGTAAATTGAGCTGGTAGAATTCGGGCAGTGGAGGGACTTTTTGTGTCACAACGAGCCGCCATTCGTGCTCAAGTTTGTTTTGATAATCAATGTTACCACTTCACCCTAACCTAACCATTCCAGTGGGTCTATAACCCATCAAAGTTCTCAAAGAGTGTAACACAAGGCATACTTCATTTTGTTTGTGTATGTGTGTGTGAACATACATTTTCTATTAAATTTTATTGATTTCAATTACAATTTGCTGTTGTTTTTAGCGTTGTATCTGTTGTTGTTGTTGTTGTTGTTATTTCTCTATTTGTATTTAAATTTCTTGTTGTTGTTTTTTACGACTGATTTTTTTTTTGGGCCATTTTTATTTGATTGCCAATATAAGTGATTAAGTTATATGGCAACAGTGTGGCAAATAAGTTTCAATTTTATTTAACAATTTGAGGAGTGCATCCCCTTCCCCTGTCCGCTTCAATAAATTAAAATAAAAATTTTGCATAGATGGACAAATCAAAAGGGGAAAAATTATACTACTTTGGTTGAATATTTAATAAAAATGTTTGCGAGTATATAGGGTGGGCCACCTATAGATTTAAATTTCAACCATCGGTTATTTCGAATCTTACAACACGTATGTCGTTCTATTCACAAGCCTCTAAAAGGATCCCCCTAAAAGTTGACGACACGGCAAACGTTTAAAGGACTACGATTTAAGAATAGGCATGTGGAACGTCCGCACCCTTCACAGGGTAGGCGCTTCCGCCCAGTTGGCGGATGCCCTCATGAAATGTAAGACGGACATCACTGCCATACAGGAAATGCGATGGATAGGACAATGATGCAAAAGGATAGCATCCTGCGATGTGTATTACAGCTGCCATGTTGATAAGCACGAATTCGGATGCGGATTCGTGGTTAGTAAGAGACTGCGCATCTTGTCCTGGGTTCACACCTGTGAACGAAAGAATAGCCACAATCCGCATCAGGGCAAAATTCTACAACATCAGCCTAATTTGTGCTCACGCCCCGGCGGAAGAAAAAACTATGTGGTTAAGGATGCCTTCTACGCTAAATTCGAGGACGTATATGATAAGTGCCCGCCCATGACGCCAAAATCGTCCTCGGAGATTTTAATGCGAAGGTCGGGCGGGAAGGTATCTTTGGCCCCACTGTCGACAGTTCAGCCTCCACGCGAACACTACCTCCAATGGTAATGAGGCTGATCGATTTCGCCGCAGCGCGTAACATGGTAGTATGTAGCACCAGGTTTCAGCATCTCGACATCCACAAAGCCACTTGGATGTCCCCTGATCGATCCACATCCAACCAGATCGATCATATTGTGATTGACGGAAGGCATGTTTCCAGTATACTAGATGTGCGCACATTTAGAGGTCCAAACATCGACTCGGACCACTACCTTGTCGCAGCCAAGTTCCGAGTGCCCATTTGCCTCAAGGTCTGCGCGCTCTAGTACACTGCGAAAGCTGGACGTTAAAAAGCTGCGATCACAAAGGACAGCTGAGGCGTTCCCTATCTAATCTCAAGCGACATTGGTGGACTGTGGTCCAACATCTCTCACTCCTTGCGCACTACTGCGGAAAACAGTCCTTGGTTTCGTACACCCACCCCAACGGAATCAATGGTACGATGAGGAGTGTCGCGAGGCAACTGCAGCGAAAAACGCCGCATACAAGAAAACGTTGCAGTCTGCCGCTATGCGAGTCATTGTTGAGAACTATAGAGAGAGGGACGGGAGGAGAAACGCCTTTTCAGACGCAAGAGAGGGAGCAGGAAAGGCGTGAGCGTGAGGAAGTCGAGATGTACAGATGTAGGAATGACGCCTCGAAAGTTTTTATCAAACGGTTAAGCGTCTAACCGAGGGTTATAAACCCGGAGCGTCCTCCTGCAAGATGATAATGGAAACCTGGTTACAGATCCGCAGGGGGTGCTGAGGTTGTGGAGGAAACACTTCTCTACTCCGCTACAATACGATGACGATACTAATACCGCCTTTAGAGATGATGTTCCGTACCCGATCGACGATGAAGGAGTGGATATTCCGCCGCCTAGCCATGAGAGGTCAAAGTCACTATTATGCGACTTCCCGCTTGAATTGTTTAAGACCGATTGTAATGAGTTGGTAGGGGCGCATGCACCAGCTTATTTGCAAAAATATGGCTAGAGGAAGTATGTCCAACGATCGGAACCTCAGTGTCCTCTGTCCTGTCCTGAAAAAGGGAGACCCTACATTAACCGCCAACTACAAGGTATAAGCCTACTCCCTATCGCATTAAGGTTCATACAGGCGTACTGTGTGAACGACTGAAGCCACTCGTCAAAACACTGACCTTTTCAGAGCGGCTTCAGACCTGGCAAGTCCACCATCGACCAGATCTTCACGCTACGCCCAAATCCTGGAAAAGGCCTACGAAAAGCAAGTTGACACACACCATCTTTTTGTCGACTATAAGGCAGTCTTTGATAGCCCCATAAGGGATCGTGTTTTCCCGCAATGTCTGACCCTCGGTATACTGCGAAGCTGATAAGGCATGCAGAATGACGTTGAGCAATTCTTGCAGCTCCGTCAAGGTAGGAATGGACCTCTCCGAACCTTTTGATAGCCGTGCGAGGTTTTCAGACAAGGCGATCCCTTATCATGCGACCTCTTCACCTTCGTCATGGAGAGTGTTTTTGCGGAAGGCGGGAGTGCATCGCAATGGCACCTATCTTCCATAAAAGTGTCCAGTTGCTTGCGTACGCTGACGACATTGGACATCATAGGGCGTACCAAGCGAGATGTTACTGCTGCCTTCAGCGCTATTGAAAGGGAGTCTGCGAAGATGGGTCTGGCAGTAAATGAGGGCAAACAAAGATATGTTATCGACAAGTAGAGAAGTGCGGCGTAACTGATTCCCAGATTACGGTCGATAAATATACTTTTGATGTAAGTCAAGGAATTCATTTATCTTGTCTCCGCCGTTACCACCAAAAATGCTGTCAGTCTGGAGATCAAAGCGCAGGATCACTCTTGCCAACAGATGCTATTATGGTCTCAATAGGCAATTTGAGTAACAGAGACCTCTCTCGTGCGACAAAACTAATACTCTACAAGACGCTCATCTTACCCGTGCTTCTTTATGGCGCAGAGGCATGGACCTTATTAAGCACCGATGCAGCAGCCTCTGAGAGTATTTCGAGAGAAAAGTCCTACGTAAGATCTTCGGTCCAGTGCGAGTTGGTGAAGATTTCCGCATCCGATACAACAGTGAGCTGTATGAGCTCCTCAACGACATGGACGTTGTGTAGAGTATTATATCCAGCGGCTGCGCTGGCAAGGCCATGTCGTTCGAATGGGAGGAGGAATGTTCCGGCGAGACGGGTTATTAATGCGGGGATTCGCGGAAGTCGGCGAAGAGGACGACCTTGTATCCCGTTGGAAGGACCAAGTCGAGCAAGCCCTGTCATCGATTGGTGTGACCAACTGCGTAGGCGCTCAAAAACCAGAGACGCCTGGAAGGATGTGTTGCGGCAGGCGAAATCCGTTAATCGGGTTGTTATGGCCAATTAAGTAAGTAAGGAAGTATGTCATTCTATTCTGAAGTTCGGGAATATCAATTTGGCCTTTAAGAAGCTGCAATTGACACCGTTGGACTACTTTTTGTGGGGAGCCGTTGAAGAAAAGTGTTGTACCGACGAAGCAAAGACAATTCAGTATTTGAAGGCATCGTATGGGGGGTATCGTATTATAAACACGCATGCGTGGCGTCTTGGTCTTGGACATCTTGCAAATGATTTCAATAGGAGCTGTAGATAAAAGGAGGATGATGAGACTGTCCTTCAGCTACTGTGTACAGCCTGGTGCTTTGTCGGAGCAGAAAGAGGTATCCGGGTGCCCACTCTAGGACAGACCATCTATCAGTTACAATTTGAACCATTGGTTATGTCGTATCTGGCAATATCGTGAAAATGGTTTCATTGGTGATACGCCACGACGTGAGCATGCTCATACAGTGCATACACCCGAAGATATCGAAGCTGTGGCTAAATTTGTGAGTGAGAATTCACCAACATCAACTCATCGTTGTTCACAAGAATTGAACATTTAACGCACTAGTCTACGTCGAATTTTGTGTTGAAGAGTTGAAGCCGGATGAACATTCTCTTAATTTTCATTTCGCTAGCTGGACCAAGGAGAAACTGCACGATGATGTTGCTTTTACCAAAAAAAAGTCAGCTTTTCGAATGAAGCTCTCATTTTCTTTTCATTTGGCGCTTAGAAAACCCCCATGTGGTTTTACAAAAGCCAATGTGACTGTTTAGTGCGGCTTGTGAAGCGAAGACATTTTGAGCTCATATTTCTAAGAGGACGAGGCAACCATTACGGAATCAGTGGAAACACCATTCACACCATTCTCTTGTACCTGCTCTGCATGGTATTGAAACTGAAACACTGTTTAGTTTCAATAGGATTGTGCAACTTACCACACATCTCATGCCACAATCGATTTGTTGCATCAAATATTGGATGGCCGTTTAATTAAGGGAAATGCTGATGTCAATTGGCCTTTAAGAAGCTTCGATTTGACACCGTTGAACTATTTTCTGTGGAACGCTATTAAAGAAAAATGTTAGGCCGATAATCGAGATACAATTGAGCATTTGAAGGCCAATATTCGTAATGCAATTGCTGAGATACGTTCCCATATCCATGAAAAAGTACACGAAAATTGTTACGATTCAATAAGGTCCTGTAAGGCCAGCCGTGGCAGCCATATGAATGAAATCATATTCCATTTCTAAACGGAAAAATTGTACTTCACAACAAAAACCAAAATAAAAAAAAATTTTTAAATGTAAACTTTTAAATGGCCCACCCTATATAGAGTGAAGGTCATATTTTGATAATTTTATTATGATTTTATGACTACAAAGCTGTATTAAATGGCGTTAACGAGAAAAAAAGTCTAGAAAAGATCACAAATTCAAGTCATTGTAAGCAAAACATGGTTTTTTTGTTAAGCCAGAGTGTCTTGATTCTTAAAGTTCTTTGATTTTGTTAAACAATAAACACGAATTGACTGAATAATGGACTGAAATATGGCAACAAACCAAAATGAACCAGAGAGCTAGCCATTGTTTATAATTTTTTTTTTTCTCTTTGTTTATTAATTTTTCTTAAATATTTATGATTTTATTGTTATTGTACTTGAAGTTGTTTTTTTTTTTGCTTTATAATTGGCTAAAATCTAATAAAGTTATTATTATTGTTGTTGTTACTTAACAATGCAAAATGGAAAAGGAAACAAAAAACAAAACGAATCCAAAATATAAATCTGCAATCCCAAGCAGCAGATGAAAACAAAAGAAAAAAAAAAACAAAAAA
Organism: Sarcophaga bullata; assembly: GCA_005959815.1. NCBI lineage: Eukaryota > Metazoa > Arthropoda > Insecta > Diptera > Sarcophagidae > Sarcophaga > Sarcophaga bullata. The sequence continues at coordinate 298,268 of QOCX01000193.1, read as the reverse complement.
AAAAAACAAAGAACTCGTAAAAAACAATAAAAATTATTCGCGTCTTAGTACCTCTTTTGTTTTGAACTGGCAAAGGAACCACCCAGCCACCTAACCAGCCTTTGTATCGAAGAAGAAAAAAGAAACGTGATGCAGAAACCAAGTTTGCAGAGGCAGTTGTTATTTTTTTTCTTTTTTTTAAGGAAATTAAATTGTCGCTGTCGTTGTTGTGTTATTCCCACTTCTGTAGCACTACCGTTCTTAGTGCTTTAAAATACAGAAAAAAATTCTTGGTTCACCAGTTCCAAACCATTATCCTTTTTTTTTTTTTTTTTTTTTTTTTTTTTTGTTTCTTTATTAAAATCCAATAAATTTGCATTAAATTCGAGTTGAATGTTTTCGTTTTCTTTAAGATTTTTATTTAAAAATAATTTTTTGCAATCGGTGGAGTACCCTACAGTTGGTGTGAATAAATTCGCTGCAGTATATATTTGGAGGAGTCTCCATTGACACTAGCAACACAGTATTGTAAACGAATTTGGCACAAATACACTCATTTCTAGCTACTATTGTGACAATCATTCAACACCAAAACAAAACCGTTATCACATATGGACTTATAACTCCATCGATTATTTGGTCACAATAGTATCTCGGCTGTAAGCGCTCTCAAAACTGTACCTAATATGTTAACCATACGAAAACACATAAAAATTTTAAGAAACAGAGCCGGTTCTAAACAGTTTGGCTTCTTCCGAACATGGTTACATGCAATTGTCGCCGACAACTTAAATTTCCATGAAGCAATACCCAATGAATATACACACAAAAGACCTCCATTTTAGATTAGGTTAGGTTAGCCTGCAGCCTACTACTCTTAAGCGAGTTCACTCAATGGCCCATATTCTTACCTAGTTTGAGATAAACTCCTTGTCATGATTTGTTAGTTGTGGGTTTGACCATCATGAGTTCCGTATAAAACCGGCCAGTTCCCTTAGTAGCACTTTTGTACTTCTTCAAACGGGTGTGTCGCCTATTTTAAAGTGCAGGTGCGCTAATATAAAACGCGTTATACTAATTCTGCTTTTTTCCACATTATGGCAGCTTCTGTCATAATTCTCTTTGTGGCAGACCGAGCTTGTCCGGCTACGTTGCCAATAGCGCAGTGCCCAGTTAGAATTACTGTGATAGTGCAAAACGATTTTAAGTAGTTCCTTGTTTATCTGCTGTCCACTTTTGGACACAGCACTTTTGAAATTCGGCAGCCAGGTGTGTTCCACTATCCACGGTTTGTTGAATTCCATGCTCTTTTTTTATCCAATTTGACAAAGTAGTTTTTTTAGTCTCCTTCTCAGATATCTCCGATCCCTTCCGATCCAGTTTGTCCGCCTTTTCATTTTCCTCTATGCCGGAATCCAGCAGAGGCGGGTGTTGTGTAGACCGATACGATGTAGAGAGTCCTTACAACTCCTGACAACCTTTTATTTGACGAGGTTCAATAACAGCGCATTGATTGTTACTTCACTGTCCACACATATTATGATGGTTCAAAGTAGATAGGTCCCCGGTATTTTAACCATGCGCGTAGCTTGTTCAATAGGAAAAATCTCCGCTTGAAATTTGCTGGCCTGGTTAGGTAATCTATATCACTTGTTCAATGCCAGACCTTCATCTTAATCAAATTAAGCTCATTCAGGATTTTTATAAGAAAAAATGTTGGAAGTGAAGTGGTTGAAGTGGCCCTTATATCTCCTCTATCGTTTCTTTCTCCAGATATCTCCGATCCCTTCCGATCCAGTTTGTCCGCCTTTTCATTTTCTCTATGACGGAATCCAGTAGAGGCGGGTGTTGTGTAGACCTATATAGTGTAGGGAGTCCTTATAGACAGTAAACAGAGTCGGGACAACCGGTTTTAATGGGTATTCAATTTCATACTTAATCCGAACATATGTTCTCAACTATTTTAAAGAAAACGCTTTAAACATGAACAAGTGAATTCTTACTAAGTCACCCTTTTGAAGAAGTTAGGTTTGATTAGATCGCTAGGTGGTAGGTGGTAGCTTTGCTTATCAAATCTCACTTGAGCACGAATAGCGGCCCTTCGTGATGCCTTGTGTAAACGCAGTGCCTATACTGACCGAGTAACACCAAACCAGGAAAGAAGTTGGGGCTGCTTATTAGAAGCACGACTAACCTAAACTAGGGAACAAACCTTAAAGTTTTATAAACAAAAGAATATTCTTGACATCAATAGATGATAGCTCCGTTAAACTGACAAGGATTGGCGAGCCAAATCACTTATGTCAGCTTTTTGCAAGAGATGGGCATACAGTTTCCTCTTTCTCAGCAGATCTACACCCGCGGCACAATGCGTTAGATGGGAGCTGCATGATTCGCATAACGAAATGACACCTGTAAGCATAGTCACTGTGATCAAGAAACGTTACGATAAAGTTCGTGTAGCTATTTGGTGTGCCTTCTATCCATTGAGGGCCAAGTGAGTCTGGCAGAGGAGTAGAATTCCTCATTGACCCAGGATAGGTTGGCTTCCCAAAATAATTTCTGCCCAATGGCCAATTTAATCAGTTTCTCAAAATGTAGCTGGGTCCAAGGACCTAAAGAAGTGTGGTATAATAGTTTCCTCTTCATCAGCAGATCTACACCCGCACACAACTTATTTAGATAGGAGCTGCTTTCTTTATGAGTTTTTTCTCATAACGAAATGAGCCCTGTAAGCATAGCCATTGTGATCGAGATAACATTACGATCAAGTTCGAACAGCTGGTTGGTGCGCCTTCTATCCCTTGGGGACTAAGTGAGTCTGGCAGTAGAGCAGAATTCCTGACCCAGGATAGGTTGGCTTCCCAAAATAATTTCTGCCCAATGGCCAATTTAATCAGTTTCTCAAAATGTAGCTGGGTCCAGGGACGCAAAAGAAGTTTATAATAGTTTTCATCAGCAGATCTACACCCGCACACAACTTATTAGATAGGAGCTGCTTTCTTTATGAGTTTCTTCTCAGAACGAAATGACCCCTGTAAGCATAGCCGCTGTGATCGAGATAACATTACGATCAAGTTAAGCAGCTGGTTGCTGCGCCTTCTATTCCTTAAGGGTCAAGTGAGTCTGGCAGTGGAGCTGGATTCCTCATTGACCCAGGTTAGGTTGGCGTTCCGAAATAATTTCCACATAACGCCCAATTTAATCAGTTTCTATAAATGTAGGTGGGCCCAGGGACCCAAAAGAAGTTATAAAGGACACTTACACCAACACAAATAATATGGACACTCTCTTGGATTTTAAAGCCTAAACGTATCACTGATAAGTTCGAGAAAACAAATTCCAATATGTTTACCATATTTCTATGGATCTCAGCTCCTTCAGAGAACAATCGACAACAGTTAAGGCATTGCCTAGGCATATAAGTTTTGAATTCAAATTTATAACGAACTTCTAAGGGTTTTCACTCAGAGATGTGTGCTTGCCTTTAAGTTTATACACTCGACAATAATTGCAATCTAGTTTCGGGCAATATAATGCCTGTGATGAAGGGTGTAGTTGCCGTAGTTTAGTAGGTAGTGTTTTGTCTTATTAAACGTGAGGTCTCCAACAAAACGAAATACGAAAAGAAATATTTCCGCGGAGACTTCCTCTCAGTAGATTTCTGGCAAAAGCACTAAGAGTAAATAAAATTGCCATGAAAAGTTTCTCAAAAAAAATCTGTTGTTCTGAGTTGACGGTAAACTGTAGGTCCCGCAACTCATGTATAAAATTAACACACAGAACATAAGTGGTGTGAGAAGCTAGGCCGTAATCCTGACTGAAGGGTTGTAATGACCAATTATGTATGTATGTATGTAAATCCAAAGTAGTAACTGTCAAAATATCTGGTTTACGTCACTTCACTCAACTCATGTATAAAAGGTTGAGATCCTGACTAAAGAATTGTAATGACCAATGATGTATGCGATGAAGGGTGTAAGATTTGTTGCAAAATATCGTTCAAAAATTATGATTTTTTTTTTCGATTTTCTTTTTTTTAATTTACAAACGGAACAGAGACATTAAAGTTTTAAATGCCATTTGTTCAGATTTTTTTTTCTTCTGTTATTGTTGTTGTTCGTTAGATTGAATTCATTTATTACTTTATTAAACAATAAATAAATAAGAAAGAAATAAAAGGAATTGCAACAAAAAAAAAAAAAATCGTATTCAAATCGGATTTCTTCATCATCAAAATTTATGGGTTGGTTTAGCAGTTGCGATTATCTTTTGAACGACTGGCAATTTTTCATAAGTCGTTTAAATCTTTGTTTATGTTAGTATTGTTGTTGCTGTTGTTGTCGTTTGTTATTGTAAATAAATTGTTAATAATAACAAGAATCAAAGAATTACCAAAGTGGCAATTGGTCAATAACGGTAATAAAACAAATAAAAACAAAAAAAAAAATTCTACTCTTTAACTATGGGATTACTTTTAATAAAATTATGTCAGTGAATGAACAACAACAGAACGAGTAAATAATAATAACGAATAAATACCAATACAAAATGAATAATATTTGGGATCGTTAGTCTCTATAAAAATCACTGACTTTGGAATTTAGTAGGCATTGGACTCTAGATAATTGGATTAATGCCAAAGCAGCTGCAATCAATCATCATGAATTCATTCAAAGGAGATCAATAACGTTTAGATAGGAAGGGGTGCCTGAAAAGGCTCCTTTATTAAGGGTTCTTGGCATGTTTGCTGTGGTTATCATGATTTGATTTATACACGATTATGCGCGATTTATACGCCAAAGTCCAGGAATATTAACCACTTCGGATGCCCTCCATTCAAAGACAACATGGCGTACATTTGAACGTCATTATATTGAAACACACACATTGCATCAAATGTACAATGATAACTGAGACAAGCTTTGTTTAATTTAAATTGAAAGATAGGCAATGTAGTCTAGGTCCAGTAGGCAGTGTGTTGGCTTATTTAGAAATGAGGCCACGATTCAATCTCCCCGAAGAAAATATTTCATAGGCAAACTCTCAGCAGATTTCTGGCAAAAACTCTAAATAAAACTGCCATTAAAAGTTTCTCAAAACTCAGTCGTTCGGTGTAGACTTGAAATTGTTGGTCCCATCACACATGTATGAAATTAAAACACACAACATTAATGCTGTGAGAAGCTAGGTTGTAATCCTAACTAAAGTGTTGTAATGATCAAGTCTGTACGTCGTTATTATGCCTATATTTGCTCCTAATTTGCATTGACGAAGTGAAGAGTTTGGCTCCCCACTCTCTTCTTTTTTTGTTGTATTTTTTCACACATTTTCTGTAGGTTGCAGCATGCAATTTCCTATCAGACCAAGACGTCAATTCACATTTATTCATCCTTAATCCATTTATTGCTTGGCAATAAACTTATTTTTGCTTGGCTTCAAACTTATTTTTTTTTTTCCTTTTTTTGTAGGACTAACACTCTGAAAGAAAACCCTATTTATACAATGCATTGTCGTAGAATACCGTAAGGATAAGGAGTGTAGAATGAGGGATATAAAGCCTTTGATATAAAGTTTGTTTGTGGTCAGATATTTCAATTCACTAAAAGACATAACCGGAACCGCTATCATACATAGTCGCACTTTAGCACACATCAACTGGACTATCAGACGAAGCAAAACTTTAGGACTATAACTGATAAGCCTCTGATGTCAAAAAGCTCACTTGAGCACGCATAGAAGCCTTTTGTGACGCCACAGGTAAACGCAGTCCCTGACCAAATTCTACCAAAGCCAGGGAAGAGGAAGAAGTTGGTCAGCGCAAGGGTTGTACATGACAGTTGGTAACCGTCATCAGTTTTCTTAAGTTGCTCCACTTAGAGAAGTTGTGATGGACTTTAGTACGATCAGATATAACACATACAATCACATCATAGGACATGTCTGGATTGAAAATAAATCTATAAGGTGGGCTATTTCGAATCTATCATTACTTATGCCATTCTATACTGTCATATTCATATTCAGTAACATTATCTCCACTGAACCTAATGAATCGATTTAGGCTTTATCAACGTTGGGATTTATTGGAAATTTTTAATTCAAAAACAAAGAGAATTGGTCGGAAATAGCCTAAAAATGAAATGAAAGAGAAAGACCAGTGGAACAGTGCCCGGTACAAATAAGTTTATTGCTAAAGTTCGTGAAACTGGTTTCATTGCTCATGCGCCAAGACATGAGCGTGCTTGTACAGTGCACACACAAGAAAATAACGAAATTGTCTCTGATTCGTCATCGTTCTCAAGAATAGAACATTTCACGAATCAGTTTAAATCGAATTTCGCGAAAAGATCTCGCTAAGATGACTTACAACTTTTAACAAAGTGTGGACTTATTGGAATATTTTCAGTTGGGGGTGGGGGGTGCCGTTAAAGAAAATTATTATGAAACCAGAGACAATTGAGCATTTGAAGGTTAACATTTGCGATGCCATTGGCAAAATAAGACCGCATACGCTCGAAAAAAACAAACGAATATTGGTTCGATGGAATGAGGCACTGTGAGGTTAGCAGCGGCAGCCATATGAATGAAATGATATTCCATTTCCATTACAACAACAAACAAAAAATTTTTTGACAAAATTTCAAACCATTTTTGTTTTTGTTACACACATAATTGGCCATTACAACCCTTCAGTCAGGATTACGGCCTTGTTTCCCAAACCAATTATGTTGTGTGTGTTAATTTAATACATGAGTGGCGCGACCTACAGTTTAAAGTCGACTCCGAGCTACAGATTTTTTTTGAGAAACTTTTCATGGCAATTTTATTTAATCTCAGAGTTTTTACCAGAAAACCGCTGAAAGGAAATCGCCGAAGAAATATTTTTTTTATATTTCGTTTTTGATGTCTGACCGGGGATTTGAACCGTGGCCTTTTGTCTAATAAGCCAACACGCTACCTACTGGACTAAAGTTTTTGTTTTCATTTTAAAATTTAAACTTTTAAATCATCCACATACATATGCCATGATTTTCAGTTCTATAAAACGATGGTACCTAGTAAGACTTTTTATTAAAATAGCCGTTGAAGTATCAAAAAATAGTTCGTGGTTCTAAACCCAAATAGAAAAAATAATTCAAATTGGAATTCTTGTCAGTAGCCTTCAGATAGCAAATACAGTTGCCATGAAAAGTTACTCAAATCTCTTGTCCACAGACGATGTTTAACTGTGGGTCACGCTGCTCATGTATAAAAATGAACACACCTAACATAAGTGTGAATAAGAAGTTAGGTTGTGATCCCGACTAAAATGGTTGTAATTATCAATTAAGTCCTTAGTCTAGCTGCATCATCTGAAGCGATTATAAATAATTGTTTAATGTTTATTTAGACTCTAATTAATGCAAATAAATTCTCTCTACTACTGTTTCGTTATTTTTTCTTCTTCTTCTTCTTTGATTTTAAACCCAGTTTTAATGGCAGTTTAATGAGTACTTTGTGCCGCATTTTAATTTTTGGCTTAAATATTGTCATTGTATCTGATCAAATAATGATTTTTTCTTGAAATTTAATTGCATTAGAAAATATCATGAATTAAAAACTAGTGTTGTTGTTGTTGTTGTTGTTGTTGTTTTTACTGTTGAATTCCATTAATTAAATTGAATTAATTTCTACACGGTGACCTAAAAAATAAAAACAAGGAGGCCGCCAAAAAGCAGCATATTATTGATCTTAATGGTAATGCGATCGTTTATCGCAGATAAATGTATAAAATTAAATTACAACAACAATAACAACAACAACAACAAATATACATTAAGTTTGTTGTAAGTACTATAAGTAAAATTATTGCAATCTAACACGACGACGACATAGCTTTTTACTCATGCACTCCATTGCAAATGATGAGAAACCACGAAAGCAAAGCTCCAAAAAAGTCTAAGAAAAAAAAGCAGATTTTTTTGTGGCATTTTTTTTTTTGTTGTTTTTGTAAAATTACAATAAATCATTAAAAATAATAAAAACCCATAATATTTATTCAATTAATGATCATTTAAACAGCAAAAAAGGAAAAAACAAAATAGCGACTGAAAAAATTATCATTTTAAAATGATCTCTTTTGCAGCAAAATAAAGGTACGTACCTCCAACCAGGCAAACAGCAAAAGCATTCAGTATACATACATACATACATACGTATGCAACCGGCTAAACCGTCAGTTATAAAGTCAACCAGGTTGTCAGCTCACACTGCTTTTCTATAAGAAAAGGAAAAAAAGAAGAAAAATTTTTAATAAATAATAAAAATCATTCAATACCCCCCTTCACCCTAAAAAAGAGATATGAACCAAGCTAAATAAAGAATTTTTGACATTTCATAACGGCATTTATTTGGAAATAAAAAAAAAAAATTTTTGATTTAATTGACATGGCGGTAATGGTGGTGCTGTAACTGTAACTGTGGTCGTAATTCATTGATTTCCTTAAAGGTTTTCATTAAAATTATTTACCTCTCTCTCTCTCTCTCTCTCTCTCTTTGTATTCATATGAGTATATGTGTTCCCATATTTACAATTATGACAGGCTATGAGTTTTTGTAAAAAAAAATTTTTTTTCCAATTTTTTTTGTTTTTTTTTTTTGTATTCTAATTGAAGTGTCATTCAAAATTGAAATGAATTGAATGTGTGTTGTCTTATTTGACAGGCATACGATTTATTAATATTCTCTCGCACACATACATATTTAAAAAAGACAAACCCCAGGCCTAGAAAGAGACAGAGACTGTAACCAGCATCAAATGCCACCATGACTAGACTCATTCAACTCTTGGAAATTGGAACAAAAAACAAAAACAAAAAAAAAAATTTTATAAAAAATACAACAACAATGAATAACAAAAACAATTAAATATTGAGTCTAAAACAACAACAATTCAAGTGTTAATTTTATAATAGAAACGAGCAAAACTTTAGTCCATCATTGAAGAATTCTTATGAAGGCCAAAAGGCCCTTGATCTAGCTGGATAACCAGAGCTGGATAATGCTACAGAAAATGATTTGTTTTATCAACAGACGTCGGCACAAAGAGAACATGATAAAAAATGTGAATGGATTTGTGAGAAACATGTAATAAGCCAAAGGAAAATTGTTAGTAATATTTTCAAGTGTAACCTAAAAATACGTATCCTAATAATACTTATATGTAGTGGAAAATATAGGAAAATGTACAGTCCCCAATACTTCGTATTTAACTTGACAAATTTCTCCAAAAATGGAGATCATTTCTCATTTATACTAGTGAATCGTATTGCAAAACAGTGAATTCTACTGCAATATTTTTTGAGTGTATAATTGAAAGTTAAAAAAAAGCAACATGAGCCTTCTTCTTTAGAAGCTGCCAAGCAACTGAGTGCAATTTCACGCTCTTTTTAACGAACATTGTTGATGTTCGTGTCCTATGTGTGTAAAAAGCCGAAGATGTTGAGCCACCGGTGGCTATTGGCGCCGACGTCTGTTTATCAAGATACTCCTGCATATATAGTGGCAATAGGCCGATCACGGAGTGTTTGACTTAAGTTGATCATTTTTAAAACAGTCTAACACTGAAGGAGTTAATAACTGGCCCTTATTTTATAGAAAAATCATCTACAGCCGGTCAAGTGCTAATTTTATAATAGAAACGAACACAACTTTAGTCCATCATTGAAGAATTCTTATGAAGGCCCAAAAGGCCTTGATCTAGCTGGATAATGCTACAGAAAATGATGTGCTTTATCAACAGACGTCGGCACAAAGAAAACATGATAAAAATGTAAATGCATTTGTGAGAGGCATGTGATAACCCAAAGGAAAATTGTTAGTAATACTTTCAAGTGTAACCTAAAAATACGTATCCTAATAATACGTATATGTAGTGGAAAATGTAGAAAATCTGTACATCGCCAAATCCCTAAAGACTTCGTATTTAACTTGACAAATTTCTCCAAAAATGGAGATCATTTCTCATTTATACTAGTGAATCGTATTGCAAAACAGTGAATTCTACTGCAATATTTTTTGAGTGTATAATTGAAAGTTAAAAAAAAGCAACATGAGCCTTCTTCTTTAGAAGCTGCCAAGCAACTGAGTGCAATTTCACGCTCTTTTTAACGAACATTGTTGATGTTCGTGTCCTATGTGTGTAAAAAGCCGAAGATGTTGAGCCACCGGTGGCTATTGGCGCCGACGTCTGTTTATCAAGATACTCCTGCATATATAGTGGCAATAGGCCGATCACGGAGTGTTTGACTTAAGTTGATCATTATTTAAAACAGTCTAACACTGAAGGAGTTAATAACTGGCCCTTATTTTTATAGAAAAATCATCTACAGCCGGTCAAGTGCTAATTTTATAATAGAAACGAACACAACTTTAGTCCATCATTGAAGAATTCTTATGAAGGCCCAAAAGGCCCTTGATCTAGCTGGATAATGCTACAGAAAATGATGTGCTTTATCAACAGACGTCGGCACAAAGAGAACATGATAAAAATGTAAATGCATTTGTGAGAGGCATGTGATAACCCAAAGGAAAATTGTTAGTAATACTTTCAAGTGTAACCTAAAAATACGTATCCTAATAATACGTATATGTAGTGGAAAATGTAGAAAATCTGTACATCGCCAAATCCCTAAAGACTTCGTATTTAACTAGTGAATCGTATTGCAAAAACAGTGAATTCTACTGCAATATTTTTTGAGTTTATAATTGGAACTCTTTTTAACGAACATTGTTGATGTTCGTGTCCTATGTGTGTAAAAAGCCGAAGATGTTAAGCCACCGGTGGCTATTGGTGCTGACGTCTGTTTATTAAGATACTCCTGCATATATAGTGGCAATAGGCCGATCACGGAGTGTTTGACTTAAGTCTACAGCCACTTTTACAGGAATGAGCACGTAGACAAGCAAAATTATTGAATTTAAAACGAAACCAATCCACATAAGATTCAGTCCACATGAGATCCAATCCATATGAGATGTACTACATGATGAAAATCTCACTGTTTGAAGCGGATTTAAGAATGGTAGCGTCATCAGTTTATATTTCTTTAAGAACAACATTAGTCTGGCCATCACTGTCCCAACATCACTCATGCCTCAGTCAAATTCAGTTTGTTTTATGGTCCAGAGTCACAGAAAATTAGATTTTCCGAATGCGCTGCTCTCAGATAGAACACACGGGCGAAGTTATTTTGCACACATAGTGGCATTAATAGGTATTTCGAACTCAATTCCCACTCTCTGGTTACGTCATGGTGACGCTCATTCACCAACAATATAAAAAGAATTTTTCGGCAAGAGATATTATCTATGGAGCACCGTCTTTGAAGTTCCATCACGAATGAACGAAACGAAAGGCTTTGCAGAAGTATTTAACAGATATTAACGAATATTTGCTAGCACTGCACACTAGCCGCCAATACAGTGGATTAATTTTTCGTGGCAAACTGGAGCCTGGTACAGACAAACTGGATATGTCAGCCAAGAATGTCATGATGACCATTTTTTGGAACTTTCAAAAGGGAACCTTCAAAAGCTTAGAGCAATCAATTTTATTCAAAATTAGTCCGATGAGGATTCGAACTAGAAAATAACGCCAGAGTAGCCATCAAAAATCCATTAGACTGGTGATTGTTTCTTCATCTTTCTGTTCTTTAGATTTAATCCCGAGGGTCTATTTTTTGCTTCTATCTACTGTAGTCTAGTGGGTAGGGTACTGACTCATTAGACGAGGGTTCATAGTTCAAACCCCAGCTGAATCTAAAACAGAAAGTACTAATTTCCGTGACTTTCTCTCATCATTTGCCTAGTACGAGAAACTAGTTTGTAATACTAATTAGAGCGTTGAAATTGTAAATTAAGTTGCCGCACTATTGTAGGTAGTGTGTTGGCTTATTAGACCAGGTCAGGCATCCCCAACAAATCGAAATGTAAAGAAAATTTGTCCTCGACTGTCCTCTTAGCACATATCTGCCAAGATTAAATAAAATTTCCATGGTAAAGTCTTTAAAATAAATCTATCGTTTGGAGCTTTACTATCATTATTGCCATGTCTGCATCACCCTGTAAGCTTCTACAGTAGAATCCATACACAATAAAGACGCACACGCAAAAAAATTAAAACGAATCTGTCGTCTAATTTCCTTTGAATTTTAAGGAGAAAAAAAATGAATCTGAAATAGACAGACGTGTGGGTGCAGTGATGGAAATAGAAATCCGTTAAGAAAAACGCTGCCACATAAATTTTTCTGCACGTCTATATGAACATTTGAAGTGATAGGAGTACAAACAACAAAAAAAAAAAAGAAGAAGAAGAAAGGGGGAATGAATGAAAAATACGGCAATAAAAATAATTTTTATGAACAATTTTTAAGGAACCATTAGTGGAAACATTGTTTATAACAGGAATACAAGAGTAACAACAACAAAAAAAGAATAAAAAAACTAACAGGATATGTAGACACCAACAAATAAACACCCACACACACACACACATACACATTCATGCGATTATAAAACAAGAAATCCTGTTTACTTCACAGGGATTTTAACACATTTTTCACAAGCTTAAAATGTTGCATCAGCGCCAACGGCCGAATGATAAAAAAAAAAAGCTAAGAAACCCAAGCTGCAGCATTAATTCCAATGGACAACAAGTAAGTAATGCCACACAGAAAACAGTAATTTTACTGTTTTATGCCATTTTCATGATGCAACTTCAACTGCAGCATTAATATGAGTGGCTGAACGGTTTTTGTGATGAAAAATCATACAAAAAACAGCATACGACATACGATATACGACATACGGCACATGATAATGCAATGCAATGCAATGAATAGTGATGGTGTTGGTGATGGTGATGGTTTGCTAGTGTACAACAATATACGGAATTTATTTGATTTCTTTGTTAGATTGTGTGACAGGATATGAAAAAAGGAAGGATTCCGTGTTTATTATTATTGTTGTTGCGAAGCTTTTTATTTCAAAAGGAAATGACCATTGACGACCATAATGACATGAATGTTGATGGCTTTTACGACCATCAACACTCCTAGTAAATGCATGTCCAAATCGTGCCTTAAGTCATGCAAGCATGACATTAAAGTCAAAGAGGCATTATTTTTAAAGCAAAGAGATTTCATGTTAAATTTAAGGGAAATTTTTAATTCCTGGCAATGGAAAACAAATCGATTTTAAGTCATATCATCATCGACTTTCGGATATTCTATAAAAAAAACAACAAAAAAAATGGTGGTCGCCGTTGTCTAATTAGCCGTAGTTAGTATGTTGGCATATCTGAAGCGATTTCGTGGTTCAAACTTCAGTTCAGACATCTCGACTAAAA
>QOCX01000193.1:265261-284703 GCA_005959815.1 Sarcophaga bullata | reverse complement strand
TTGCATGTGGAATATTTGATTTGACTGATTGCCTTTAAAATGGTAAACTCATGAAGCCATCAGTGAGGAAGAGATAAGATAATAGAGGTAAAGTAGAGCCATCAACCGATTATGGTTTCCCTATAATGTCTTTCCGAACTTGGCCACAGGATAGTGCCCGATGTCAGTAATTTCAACTTCCTGCCTTGCTGAGGTTCCAATTATCTATTCTGCTTATTTGTTCAGCACGTCACTGCACTATCCACAGGGCTTAACGTCATTTTTATTGTGTACAAATGACTTAAAATGCCATTCCAGAAGGCAGTTTACCATTCTAAAGCTATTCTTGGATGTCCTGAGAGAGGAAGATGGAAGAGATTCAAATCTCTTTCCATCATAATTCTCTAGATAAAGTTTAGAATGTATAAACTGCTGCCTTCATCTACCCTTTCATCAAATGTAAGCTTCCAAACTCTGAGTAATTTGCAGAGTTTAAGTGATGAAACGACCATGCCCGTCTTGTTGAACTCAGATGTCATTGGTATTCAGATCATTACAATCAGGCTCAGGAAAAAACCTGATAATCATTGACTGGACTGATGATGCCTCCATTCTAAAATTTACAACAAACAGCCATTTTTCCGGAAAGCATTGGACGTTCTTGAATCTCATGCGGAATGGTATCGTCCCAAATTCGAAAATTTTGTTCAAGCAGCAATGAGAGCTGTCACTGAAGTTGAAGTAGAAAGTGTACTTGTCTCTACTTGGAGCATAGGAACTTCGACATACGCACCTTAATGGAAGAAACCGAAATTATAGAAACTCTGCTGTCAAGTTAAACGTTTATTGAGAAGCCCTGAGTTGAGAACTACTCCACTTTGAAGACCATACACGCATGAAGTCGTTGTAGTCAAGTAGGTAATATGTTAGGTTATTAGACATGAGGCCACGGTTCAAACTCCAGCTTAGACAACTCGAACGAAACTAAACATGAAAAAATATTTCTTTGGTGGGCTATGTTCTAATCCTGATTAATTGCTTGTAAGGACCAATCATGTAATTTATTCTAAGGATCCAAGCAAAGGACTTAACCACCGCCAGGATTACTCGGACATGTTCCCAACGATGTAGAGTACCACAGAAATGTGTTCGATAACAATTTTAAATTAAATTTCTATTTTATTTTGTTTTTAATTGTTGTAGTTGTTAATAAAAAATTGTTAATAAAAAAGAAACCCCGAAAAATTTATATCCATCCAGTAATTAACGTTGCCAATATCTTTGGGAACAACAATGTTTTGATTTTAACTGTCATCGTCAACACCATCACGAAAGTGTTAAGACAAAGTGGCAAGTGTGGCCGAACACCAATGTTGGCATTAAAATGATGGCATTTTAAGTCTGATGTATTGTCGATACCGTATACAGAGTAATTCCTTGAATAGTCCATTACAGCGAATGGTCTGCTGTTAATGGAAGAGATTTAAGGTCTTTACTGTGGTGCACCCACTATATTTAATGCGGCGTACCTTTTTTAAAACCCAATTTTTTTTTAAATGAATATGAAAAAAAGTCACTCATTTGATGTTTTTCACAGCTAAAAGAAAAATAAATACCAGTGAACTAAAAGAATGAAATGTTTATGCTGATTGAGGAAAATATTATTTCAGGGGAACAAGTATTTAGCACGTATGCTGAAAGTATAAGGCCCTGTAGGTATACTCCTCTAGAGTAGATAGCTTGCAGATTCTTCATTTTCTTTTACTAACAGCCGAGAAGTACTAAATAGCACTGGAAGGCCATATAATTGTACTATCATGGGAAATTACTTTTTAATTAAGAAGTTCTCTCTGGTGAATAAATTGTAACATGCATTGTGTATCGCCGCCTTTTGCTACTACATGTCACGAACAGCCACGAAAGGTGCGAAAGACTTTTTCATACCATTTAACATTGGCAGTAACATTCTGACCGTGATCGTTCTTGAAGAAATATTACGTCAACCTATTAGGCGCAGTAAACAGTAATTATTTTGAAAAAAAAAAAAAAACTGTTTGAAATGCAATTCCACATTAGCACGGATCCAATGCCACAATTTAAAGTTGAATTGACATATTTTACTTGCCCAGTTTTTCAGTCCTCCTATCCTTAATCGCGCTGTCATCCATTTTACAATGGCGATTCTGACGGATCTCTGTGACTTTGGTAAGCATTCCGAGAAACTCGTTATTATGAGTAATGATTTTTACAGGAGCTGTGGGTCTAAGGAGGAGGAAGAGGCTGTCCTTCACCGCATGTGTCAGTGCACTACTGTTGCCTTAAGGAGACGGAAGTTTTTGGTCTCTTATTTTCTGATATCTATGACAGAGCTTTCTAATATAAAAATTGCTGTAAAGGCAATATTCTCTAGGGAAAAGTTGACACACGAGTGGAATGTACTGTGGCATCACAATAGGCCTAAATCTTGGTCTAAGTCGGACGTCTTTCTTCGAGGGGATCTACCTCCTAACCCAACCTAAGTTAACCTAGCACAGGAATATACTTATGGACTTGGACGATTTTAAAATCGTCCTGCCAGAAGGTTGACAAATTCAACTCCACTGGCTTCATAAACGATTCGCCAACAATCGTCGTATGTCGATGAAACACTAGATCTACCGCTGTTTGTGAGAGTGTGCTAGACAGTCCCGTATTTTACAAAAACTCGGCCTTATGCAGACACAATTTTTGCTTTGCAGACATACATTCGTACATTGGTCATTACAACCCTTTAGTCGGGATTACAACCTAGTTTCTCAAATCACTTATGTTGTGTGAGAGTTTTTTTAAGAAGCTTTTCATGGCAATTTAATTTACTCTCAGAGTTTAGGGCAGAAATCTGTTGTGAGGAAGTCGCAGAAAAAATATTTTTCATATCTCGGAGATAATGGAGCTGTTCGACCCGGGGGTTTGAACCGTGGTCGTACGTCTAATAAGCCTACACATTATCTACTAGAATGTGTTGCATTTGTACAAAATTTAACTAATCGAGTTACTTAAGCAAAACAATCAACTACGTGTGCTTGCTGAATAGGTTCTGGAGCAATTGCTAACTGAGCCCAATTTTAGTCGAACAGTTGCTTTTAGCGATTGAGGCAGATTTCTGAAAGAATGGCTGCATGAACAAAACCAAATTTTTGAATTTTGAATGATAGCAACCCTTGTGAGAGTACTTGCGAACATTTTATGTGGACTGTTATTACTTCCTTTGGCCTGACCTGGACACCAACGATATGTCGATGACACTGTGCGCTACACTCATGCCATACTTGTACCACACTTAAGCCACATTGAATATTCTGCACGAGCGAGTTCAAAAAACATGGTCATCTCGCATGGAGTTAAAGTGAGTGAGCCAACGTGATCACAAGATTTTCTTCCGTTAAGTTGCAGGTCTAGTTGAAGTCACTGTACTGTAGTAGGTATTGAGGCTACAACTCCCTCATAATTTAAAGACCAGCTTTTGGTTAGATTAGTTAGCGAAGCTCAGTCACCGAGGTTTGGTAGTTAGTGTATTGGCTTATTAGACATAAGGTCACGGTCATATGCGAAAAGAAATATTTCCGCGGACACTTCCCCTCAGTAGATTTCTGGCAAAAACCCTGAGAGTAAATAATAAATTGCCATGAAAGGCTTCTCAAAAATCTATGATTCTGAGTCTGCTTTAAACTGTAGGTCCCGAAACTAGCACAGGCAACATAAGCTGTGTGATGAGCTAGGTTGTAATCCTAACTGAAGGGTTCTAATGACAAAGTAAGTTGCGAATTAAATGCAGCTAGTTATGGGATCGATTAAATTCAGTCGCATGTATGAGCCCGAGTCTTAGAGAATGAGACATTTCACAAAGGAGTCGTCATAATTTAAGAATTTTGTTACGCTGAATATAACGGTCATGACACTGAAATTAATTTTTTTTTTTTTTTTGTAAATTAAACTCCTTTAAATTGGTGTAGATTGTGTGAATCGCCTTAAAAAGTTAAGCTTTACTGTTGTATGAGAAACATTAGCGAATCAATGGAATTCTTTAAGAAAACATCATCAATTTTTTGTGGTATTTCAACGAAAACTTGAATATTCGGATAAAAATCGAAATTTTATTTCATTTGAGGAGCAAAGATTTCAGGTCACATTTTATTTAATGACAGTATGAGTGTGGTGGAATCTCTACGGAATGTATGAATGTGTATGTGTGTGTATTTGTCATAAATTAGCGCTTAATTCCAATTTATTTGAACCCGTTTTTTCTTTTTCCTTTTCTTTTGTGGTGGCAGAGCATTTTGTTTTTAAAATTGATTTTTTGTTTTGACTCTTCCACTTCATTTAAAATCAATTTAAAATAATTTGGCTTAAAATACGAAAGCGTCTCTTAGCTTCTTTTTTTTTGTGGCTTAAAAATTAAAGAAAAATTTCTTTTTCTCTGTTTGTAAGCAATTTATTTAAAATTTTATTAAATTATGCAAATTATGCGGTTGAAATTCGATTTTTTGTTAACTTTAAAAAGAAATTAATATTCTCCACTTACTCCTACCGTATATAATAATTTATGGCAATTAAATCAAAGAATTTATTTCAAATTATGACTAAAAGTATTCAAGCGATCGATATGTGCCAAGAATATTAAGTGCGGAGAGAAAATAAATTTTTTTTTTATTTTTTTTTTCAATCACAATAAAATCACAATGTGGTTTGGGTTAATGAACTAGAAGCACTTTTATAGGGTAGGCCATATATCAGTTTAATTTTGTAGCATAGTTTATTTCGTATCTGGCAATACTATTTTGTCATTCTATTCTGTCACAAGATTCTGTATCTTATCTCCACTCAACGTAATGAATCGTTTTACGCTTAGCCAACTCTGGGATTTATTGGAAATTTATTTCCAGAACAAAGGCAATAATTGGTAGGAAATTCCGGGAAAATTTAATGGCAGAGAAGGACCAACAGTGCTCGGTATACCCAAGTTCGTGAAATTGATTTCATTGTTGATGCGCTAAAACGTGATCGTGCTTGTACTATGCGTACACGGAAAAATACCGCACAGGTGGTTGAGAGTGTGCGTGAATGTGCGTACAGTGTGTACACACGAAGATATCGAAGCTGTGGCTGAGAGTGTGCCTGAGAATTCATCAACATCAGCCCAGTATGCACAAGTTAGTGTTAATGTTGATGCCCCAAGACGTGAACGTGCTTGTACCATGCGTACATCCGTGGCTGTGGCCGAGAGTGTGCGTGAGAATCCATCAACATCAACTCGTCATCGGATCCCGGTATACACAAGTTCGTGAAACTGGTGTTGGTGCGAGAGTGTGCGTGAGAGAATCCATCAACATCAACTCGTCATCGTTCTTAAGAATTGAACATTTCACTCACCAGGTTAAGTTGAATTTTTCGAAAACATCTCTCTAAGACGGCTTATAAAAGTTGAATTGGTTCAAGAGTCGTCGTCATCTTTTCGAATGACGATCATTTTCACCTTGGTAGGTATGCTAATAAACGAAATGGCCGTATATGGAGCTCTAAAAACCCACAAGTGGTCTTACAGAAGCCAATGCTTCCTTTACAAATGATAATTTGGTGCAGCTTGGGGCGCGAAAGCATCATTGGCAAATATTGCTTTGAAAATGAGGACATCGTAACCATTATGGTCAATGGATACACCTATCGCACCATGAAAAGCAATTTTTTTGTACCCGTTCTTCATGGCATTGCTGTGAATTATGTTTGGTTTCAACAGAATGGTGCAACTTGCCGCAATAGATGTATTGTGTCAAACGTTTAATGGCCGTCTTTTAAACCGAAACGGCTATGTCAATTGGCCGCCAAAACGATGCAATTGGACACTGTTGGACTATTTTCTGTAAGGCTCCGTTAAAGAAATTAATGTTATGCCGAAAAAACCACAGACAATTGAGCATTTGAAGGCCAACATTTGTAACGTCATTGTCGAGATGAAAATTCACGAAAGTTGAATGAAAGAATATTTCATTTCCAACCAGAAAAATTGCATTTCACAACAAAAAATTAAATTTTGCAAAATGTTCAAACCGTTTTTGTTTCTGTTTGCATTCTTAAATTTAAACCTTTAACTGACCCACCCTATATATTTCTAAATTTTAACTTTTAAATGACCCACCCTATAGATTTCGTTAGAAACAAAAATGATGATGTAGTAACTCTAGTTCGCATGACATGGCATCGGCATTAAAGGGCCTGCAAAGGTCCTTTCCTATCCTGACGGGACTGCAGGAGTTGTTCAACGTCAACCAAGCTCACATATTTTCTTTAAAAATCCATTTCTTATGGAGCTATCAAGTGCCGACTTATAGTCGACAAAAAAATGATGTGCTTCCAACAGAATTTGACGCAGAGGAAACGAGCTCAGACAAGGTCACTTAAACTCGGATATTCTTACGGGGCTGCCATATATTGCACAGCCTTATCAGCTTCGCAGGGTAACCGAGCTGAGACATTGTCGCTAAAATAAAATTTCTCATGCGGCTACTCAAGTCTGCCTTACAATATACCACGGATTGATGTGTGCGCACTTGGTGATTGATTTGATTGATAGTGGACTTATCAGGTCTGAAATCGTCGTGATAAAATTCAAGTAGAGTTTTGACAAGGAACTTCAGACATTTACACAATACGCTTCGACGCCGATAGGCGCATATTATGAGCTCGCAATTTTTTAGAACAGGACAGGCATGATTGAGGCCTTGCACAGATGCAGTTGTCAAGATCCCTTGCGAATTGGCGATAATTTCTACATTTGATTTGATGAGCTGCATAAGATTCTGAACGACATGGATGCTGTGCAGGGTACTAACATCCAGCAGCAGCACCAATGGCTTGATCGTGACGTTCGGATGTGAATGACAAAGATTTTGATGAAATAAGTATTTAACGCGAGAATTAAAGGAAGTCGGCATAGAGAACGACCTTTTCTGCGTTGCAAAGACTAAATTCTGGAAGTTTTGTTATCGATTGCAGTGACCAGCTGGGGAGGCCAAGCGAGAATCAGAGCTGTATGGATAATATATCAAATTCGATATACGGGTTGTTAAGCAAGCCAGTATAGGACTGATGATCATGTGTACTTCAGCGGTTACGTGAAAGTAGTGTTGTTTACAGAAAGTCAACGAAAGTTGCAAGAGAATATAAACAGGATAAGAGACAGTGTTGCCTTATGCTTCACTAGTATGGATAGGAATTCCGGAAAATACAAACAAGAGAAGCATTTTATCCTCTTAAGAATATATGATGGAAATGGCTAGCATTGTGCCGGAGATTATACTCAAGACGGCAACGCGAATGAGTAAAGCTATGGCATCTCTTACTAAGCAGAATAAAAATTGCTATTGTCGAGTAAAATTAATACAGGGTAACCATTATGGGTAGGCAGATACAAACAAGAGCAGCGCTTTATCAATTTTTAAAAGAAACTGCTTAAGGGTGACTACATAATGTTAGTTTCACTAGTTGTTGTAGTCATGTCTTGGAGTCTTTAACTTGTCTTTAAAACGAATTTAAGGCAATTTGAAAATATTTTTTTCCTTCAAAAGTCAATTTAAGTGAGTATTAAACGAAAATTAAGCAAGCAAAAGAACTGAACCCACTTGTTAATACAAGCCAGGAGGGGGGGGGGGGGGGGGGGGGTACGCTTCTATAAACTTACAATTTAATAATGAGGCCTAAAATATTAACCTCAACTCAACTAACTCACCAGTAATGGATACTTCTCATATAACATACTCCAGCACAACATCATCAAGCACATCATTATCGTCTTCATCATCATCATCATCATCATCATCATTATCATCATCATGAGGCAGCAGCAAAGCTTTAAAAAAAAATTTTTTTTTTTCAACTGTTTAAGCAGAACTAAGGCAACAAAACAGAAATGAAATTCTACGAAACCATATGCCGGGGTGTATTTTTTCAAATTTAAAACAATTTTTGGCACATAATTTACCAACATTTTCCAACGTCACACAAAGGCCTACACAAGCGAACATGAGTGGAACATGATATTTGGCCAGGCCAGCCATAAAAACAGGCAGCAATAAAAAATGAGGCAACAAAAAAAAAAAAAGAAGAAGAAGAAGAAAAAAACGTAACCAGAATCATTTAAAATCATTAACAACAGTCGTATATATTATTAAAATTGCTTTTGTAGACTTTACGCTGGACTGGCCTTATGATAAAAAAAAGGCTCACTTTGTAGCCAAAGTGGAAAGCAAAACGGAAAAAAAAGGGTTTCGTTTTAAACCAACATGAAAGCTTCAATATTTGTATGTGTATGTACAAGTGTGTGTGTGTGTGTTTTATTATTGGAATGTAAATAAATTTAAACAAATTATAAAAATTCACCAACAAGACAACAACAACAAGTACACACGCGAAAATTAATACCAAAAAAAAAACCCTCAAAAAAAAAACTCCCAAAAAAAGAAAAAATTCCAAAGTGGATCCTTAAAACTGTGATGCATGCGTTTGTCATATTCTGTTTTCACTGTGTAGCTTGCTGATGAACAGCATTGAACGTTGAGCCATCGCAAGCTATAGGTGCGGCCTTAGTGGCGGTGATAATTTGTCTGTCATATGGCAGGTGCTGCTACCATTAATCATTAACTTTTTATCTTTTGACACTTTAGAACGCTGTGCTCCTTTTTTTTTTTTTTTTTTTTTTTTTTTGTTTTGGGATTCACTTTCTTAGTGAAACAACAAAAAAGCCAACACAACAAGAGAAATTATTTCATATTTACCTGCGAATATTTCATTATTTCATTACGCATATGCGTTCATAAATAAATTCAAACTTGAATGGCTTATCTTTTCCAGTTCGTGAAAAGTAATTAACAACAACAAATTGCCTGGTAAAATGATTAACGTTTCCGATAGCTTCTGCCATAGATAATGGTGACCCAAAAATGTTGCTCAAAGAAAAAAAATTTTTTTTTTAAGGAAAATGAGCAAAAAAAAATGTTTTTTTTTTTTGATAAATAAAAAGGCCAAATTGCATGTTCGAATCAGCCTTCAAGAGTAATATGGCTCGGAATAACCATGAAGCTTATAATATTATTGTCATGGAGAGACACTCATAAGATACTTAAGGTCAAACGATATATTGCACTTCATACGGCTATTGATGTAACACATTTCACGCTACTCTACCCGCTATCAACAGCGACAATTACCTTCCTAGCACTTGATGTACTTTCAGGTATTACATTCTGGCAAGCATTAATGCCTCACTGGTTCAAAGAATGTATTCCAATGATTCTTGCTTATAGTCACAGAAGCTATGTTGGGTTCGAGACAACCGTCATTCTAAATAAATCTTCCTTAAGCTCTTAATTAATGTTGGAAGTTATTCGAATTTGAAAATCCAAGACGCATCATAAATTTTAGCACGCCATTTGGTTTTAACAGAGCAAAATTTCCTTAACAGAACAAAATGTACCCTTAACAGAGTACTGTTAACTGTTTAACAGTGATAACAAGACTATTGACATGAAGTTAATCCTCATTATGTCATTATTATTGTAAACAATAATGTTGTAATGAAAAGGACGGTGTGGTGGGGATGGAGGACGAAATTATTCTAGCTATCACTACCACCGTTGGAAGAGGACACTCTGGACATTCATGTACATATAGTCTGTATGGTGTACTATTTCTTGTATCTTCCAAATGGCTACTGTCTTCTAGAGAATTTTCAATAAAAAAATTGATAGTTCAAGCCAATTTTCACAATAACCATATGGACTTCATGCGGGACTATTTCGCTGATTTTATTACAAGGCCTTGGAACCTTCCTTCGAGTATTGATATGGTAATCTAGACCTAGTATATGCGGCCTAAAATTAACTCCTACGAAGTGACCTTCTTCAGATGGATACTGTTAAACCTCTAACAGGGCTCTGTAAGGGCAAATTTTGCTCTGTTAGGAGAAATTTGCTCTGTTAACGCTAGATGAATTTGTGGATTGCGTCTTAGATTTTCAAATTCGAATTTATCTTCACACACATCCTTAAGTATACAGTGACCTGTTCAAAGACCTCTTATCAACCTCAGATGATTCCACGATAGCCTGTAAGCACCACGCTCATTTTATTATAATTTTCCAACAAAAGTTTCGTGTGTCTCAAACCCACTGGTTTCAAATGAGTTTTGGACTCTCTTTGTCTTCTTTTTCGATGAGCGTGCCTTTCCAAGCATCCTCGCCCACTTCACAGAAAGATTTTGGTTCCATCAACTGCATTGGGAGCTCGTCTGTTTGCTTATTGTCAAGAATTCTGACAAAAGCTGAAGGTAACCTTCCCAGCAAAAGTTAATCTTCCCAGCAGAACGTAGTCTTCTCAGCCGAAGTACGTGTTATTTCTCATATCTGAAACGCACCAGAGAGTACTGTTAATTTTGCTTCTTGCAGCTTTGTTCCTTGGCCTTCACTTTAACTTACTGCTGCAACTCGATATTCATATGCCATGAAAGGTTTTGGATTTTTCCAAGTTTCTTTCTGTGATCTTCTTTCTGTGTTGGCTATACCATGCGAACCGGGCACACTGTAGAATTATAGAAAAATCATTGAAGAAGAATCATTGAAGATTCCAAAAGGATGACGTCATAGGTCATACATCGTGCGCTATAATTGATTTACTTAAAGAAACTTTTGAAGAAAGAATAATTTCACGCAAAGGTAAAATTAATTGGCCTAAAAAAACGCGTGACTTAACACCACAGGCTTATTTTCCTTGGGTATGTGTAAAGTCACTTGTCGAGGTAGATAAGACAGCTACTATGGAACAAATGGAAATCAACATTTAAAGAGTTATTGTTGAAGTGTGGCTGCATATGCTGGGAAAAGTTTATTGAAAATTGGTATTCCAATTTGCCTTGCGTACACGTCAGCTTTTGGGTCTACCTAGTCGAAATCGTATTTAGGCATTATGCCCGTTTCATTATGTTTTTGACTTAAACCTTTGACACTGAAAAAAGGAAGCCACAGTGTTCTTAAATCTTCATTCAAATTGGTCTTTACAAGCCTGTCAGTCAGGATTACAACCTAGCTTCTCAACATCACTTATGTTGTGTGTTAATTTTATAGAAGAGCGGCGGAATCTACAGTTTAAAGTCGACTCCGAACAACAGATTTTTACGAAACTTTTCATTGCAATTTTATTTACTCTCAGAATTTTTACCAAAACTCTGCTGAGAGGAAGTCACCGTAGAAATATTTTTTTTTTATAATTCCTTCCGTTGGAAATGTCTGACCTGGGGTTTGCAACATGAGCTCACGTCCAACAAGCCAACAGATTATCTAGTAGACTGCTTTGTAAATGTAGAAAATTCAACTGCCCGAGAAACTTGAGGAAAATAACCTCTGCAGCAAGCTTCTTCTTAATTGGCCATTACAACCCTTTAGCCAGGATTACAACCTAACTTCTCAACATCACTTATGTTGTGTGCGTTTATTTTGCAGAAGATCAGCGGGACCTACAGTTTAAAGTCTGAACGAACTCTGAAGGACAAATTTTTGAGAAAATTTTTCATGGAAATTTTTTTTTTTTTACTCCCAGAGAGTTATTGCTAGAAATCTGTTGAGAGAAAGTCCCCGAAGAAATATTTTTTCGTATTCTGTTTTGTTGGAGACATCTGACCAGGGGCTTGAACCGTGATCTCACGTCTTACTAGACTATGGCGACTAAATATTAAATACTTAACAATTATTCCACTAAAATTCCATCAGCATTGGCTACGGTCAAGGTGGGAATGGCTTCCAAGCATATGTATCTGACACCACAAAAAAAAATTTTTTTTTTTGTTCTCTTTTATTTTAAAAGCCAGTGAGTGGAAAGTATTTTAATCTAAAAGTCTAATTAAAGCATTCATTCATTCATTCATTCATTCAGTCATTCATTCATTCAGTCATAAAGTCAAATGAACTGTTTTTTTCGGAAATTTTTCATGTGTCAGCATTCTTTTTTTTTTCTTTTGTTTTTTTCCTTTGTTTTGGTAACAAAAAACAAAAAAAAATAAATCTTGACCTAAAACCACATTTGTTGTTGTTGTTTTATGCTCTGATTTTAGCCTTTAAGCATTGTGGTCGTTCAATTTCCATATTGATTTAATTCGTTGTTAAAATATTTGTTGTTGTTGTTGTTTTTGTTTTTATTTTTGTTTTATTGTTGTTGTTTAATGCTGATTTATAACTCCAACCAACAACAAAAACAAATCATTATACATTGGCATGTAAAGCTCATTACAACAAAGTTGGCACACAAAAAAAAAAAACAATAAAAACAACACAATATAACATCAAATGGTCAAAAGTAAAGTAAAGTAAAGTAAAGGCTTAAATACACAGAGAGTTACACAGCAATAAAGAGTAAAAAAATGAAAAAAAAGAGTATAGGATGGAGGAGGTAGTGGGAAGAGAGAATTGCATTCGTTTAAAAACAATATTAAATTGAAAACAATAAAAATTAGTAATAAATCATCTACACTTTCATACACATGTCATAATAATACACACAATTTGTTGTTGTTGTTGTTGTTGTTGTTAGCAGCTATAACAACAACAAAAGGCAAAAAGGCAAAAAGGCAGGAATCATGCATGTGGCATGAATGAATGAAAAATAAATTTCATTAAATTGAAAAGACCACCATGACTCTTAAGTACAACATTTTCACATGCCACACCCTACAGCAGCTACAGTGGCACTGGTGGTGGCTTGTATTCGATTTGTACTTATGCTTACAAACAAAGCAGAAAAGCAATGTTTACCCATATCAATATTTGAAAATATCAATTGAGGCGGAATGCATACATAATTGGTCATTACAACCCGTCAGTCAGGATTATGGACCTAGTTCCTCACACCAATTATGTTGTGTGTGTTAATTTTATACATGAGTGGCGGAACCTATAGTTTAAAGTCGATTCTGAACGACAGATTTTTTTTTCATGGCAATTTTATTTGCTCTCAAGAGTTTTTGCCACAAATCTGCTGAGAGGAAGTCGCCGTAGAAAAGTTTATCATTGTGATGTCTGACCTAGGCTTTGAAACGTGGTCTTACGTCTAATAAGCCAACACACTACCTACAAGACTACGGCGACTTCGGTGGAGAAAATATGCACACCCTTTGCAGGATCCCAGGTCATGTACGAATTCCCGGAAAATACGCCAGTAGAAGAGCAACATGTGAAAGAGTATGCTGAATGAAAGAGAAATAAAGGGAGACAAAGGCCCTTCTCAAACCGAAAGGATTTCAGGCTATCATCACTTTTAGTGGGAAATTAACAATAACAGCAGATTTGAGTCATGCATAGGACCAACAAGGAATCTGTGTGGCATTAATGCATATCTGAGTGCATATCAGATGCCAAGCAAGGAACTGTCATTGTAGGCACCGAGTGTAGCATTCTGAATTTGTCAAAGAAATTGTCATTCAAGGAAACATTACAGAGATATCAAGTAAAGTTGGGCACACCTTGGAATCGATGCAACACCTTTTATGTAAGTGCCCTGTACTTCAGAACAGTCGTCATCGATATTTCGGGTGACAGAAGGTTTAAGGATCTAGGCATGATGCCCAATGTGCCACTAAGGGAACAGGCGAGTTTCATTCGAAGCAAGGGGTAATTCATACCCACAACTAATGGATCATGATAAGGGGGTTCTCTTTACTCTCGCTAACACAATGGGTCATATAGGCCACCGACTGAACTTGCCTCTTTATGACAAGACTAGCATTACCGACTGTCCTTGCATTGCCCTAATAACATCACTAGTAATACATAAGGAGGCCATTGCGTTCTGTTATACATCAGCTAGGAAGCAAACGTTTCCTATATGAGACTTTATCGGACTCTGTTAGTAGCAGTACTTATTGCCTAGTGCCTTGAAGATAAGTCAACAGCCAATATGTTAGGTGACCACAACTACAGGAGGTTTTCTTAAAATGCAGTGATGCCTGCCCATCTTTTGATATTCGTTGTTGATGTTAGTTTCCCTCTTGGACTAAATGAGGAAAAGAGTCCTTCCTAGATAAATTATTTGAAGGATGTACAAGCCTTTTAATTGAGAAATCTAGATGAAAATTTTTTCGATCTTGAGTGCTATAACCACATACATACGTAATTGATCATTACAACCTATGAGTCAGGATTACGACCCAGCTTCTCTAATCACTTACGCTATATGCGTTATTTTATACAGGGTTGGAGGGACCTATAAGTTTAAAGTCGACTCCAAACGACAGATTTTTGCAATTTTTTTTACTCTCAGAAGAGTAATGAGAGGAAGTCGCCTAAGAAATTTTTTTTATTTCAATTCGTTGGAGATGTCTGGCCTGGGAATGGAACACGGACTTACGTCTAGTAAACCAACACACTACCTACTAGACTACAAAGACTTCAAACATGATATCCTAATCAATAAAATTCAACTGCTGGATGAAGTGGTATTAAGGTGACATCGAATCTGGTGTAAGACTCAATTGTATATACCAACACATATATCCCCACACACACACACACACACACAAATCTTTCACCGAAATCACTCACTTAAACCAAAAATTAACAATATTTTTAAGACAAAAACGTATTACACATTGTTGTTATTGTTTTAATTCGCTTAGAGGGTTGTTCGAAAAGTTATTTACACAAATTTGTTATTGTTCTCCTTATTTTCCATATGAATAGCTTTCAAAGGGGCCATTAATGCTAATCAATGGAAGATTTTTAATTGCCAGAAAAAAATTAAAGTGAAAACTTCAGTTATTTATGCATGTATCGCGTAAGGATAAGACTCTGAAGGCAGACTAAGATACATTCTTTAAGGCCTTGTTCTCTGTCTAAAGAGAAGAAGAGAGTTCAAAGGGCATGATCTCATTACTCTCATTACTGGTAGAGTGTTATACTAGAAAAGTATTAGATAAAGCAGGACTTAAACGTTTTTACATTGAAACACTCAAAAACATGTTTGCCGATATATTGACCTGAGGCCTTAAGAGCACATAATGCATTAAGCGCCTATTGTTCAGGGGATATCGTCTTCCCAGTTGTGAAATTCAGTGCACTACTTCCACAAGCAGGAGCCGGCTTAGTATTCTCATGTGTCTGATTGCGAAAACACAATACAAGCCTTTAATATTGCTGCCAACTATAACAGAAGATCTGGCCTTAACTGGTTCGATTGCGTACATAATGCCATAGCCAGCCTTGTTTGATCCACAAACCATATCCCTGTACAACAAAACACAACATCCTTCGTGTTTGAACAACATGAGAGCGTGAACAGTCGTTCAACAACATTAATCTCCCACTTTTATAACCTCAAACAACTCAAAAACAAGTCTAGACAAGATACATTGGAGTATCTTTGTTTTCGAATGAGAGAGCGCAACTTCTGCCTTTCATGATGCCTTCCGTAGGGTCTCTTTTTAAGTGATTCCCATCTTTAAATTGAAATAAAATAAAAATCATTCGAAGTGTCCACTTTTTTTATGCATCAATGCATAAACCTGACTGAATTTGACCGATGCCATGAATTGTGTAGTTTGCAACACATTTACTTGGGTTATAAACAAACTCCACAAGAACAAGTCTAACGGCCGGTCCACATCAGTTCGTTGTGAGTTGACTAAGCCCTCAAATAGCTCGACCAGAATATCAAGAGTGGCAAAAGTTGTGTGGTACATAGCTCGTTCAGTTGAAACTACATATCGATGGTGCCCAGGCCAAGAGAAGTTGGTAATCATCGTACTATTGCGCTTGCCGTTAGCACCAAACAGTAACTTTGGGATGCATTGGATGCTCTTAAATCTCAAGTGGATTGTTTATCGACCCAAATTCGTTCCATTTCTCCAGAAATGAATCTCATTGCTGAAGACAATTTTATGGTGAGAAATAGAGTGCGTTGGCTTATTAGAGATGAGGCCACGGTTTAAGCCCCCTGGTCAGGTTAGGTAAGGTTAGGTCGGAGTCGTAGCTTCTGATAGCAAAAAACTGACTTGAGTACGCTTTGAGGCCGTTGTGACGCCACTGTTAAACGCAGTCTCTGTACTGACTAAGTTCTACCAAAGCCAGGCAAGAGGAAGAAGTTGGTCGGCGTAAGGGCGGCACATCCCTGGTCAGACATCTCCAACAAAATGAAATACATTTTCTTCGACCCAAAAAGTCTGAGAGTAAATAAAATTACCATAAAAATTTTCTCAAAATAATCTGTAGTTCGGAGTGGACTTGAAACTGAAGAGCCATAGATAGTGAAAATAGTGTATTGGGTTATTAGACATGAGGCCATGGTGCAAAACCCAGCTGAAAGGTATCCAACGCAATGGAATATGAACAAAAATTCCTTCGGCGACTGCAGATTTCTGGCACGAAACTCTGAGAGCAAATAAAAACTGACCATAAATAGAGTTTCTTAAAAATTTATTGTTCGGAGTCGATTTTAAACTGGAAATGAACCTTCCCTTTCAAGTATAAAATTAATACACACAATATAAGTGGTGTGCGAAGCCAGATGGTAATCCTGACTGAAAATGTATGTAGAAGATGCTGCATCATATGAAAATATGAAGACAATGCCTATAAATTGCTGATGATTTTTTTCATAGTTCAGAAATAAAACAAAAAGTATAGAAAAATTGTAATTGCTAAAACCACCCTCGTAAATATATAAACTCTTAATGGAAATCATTAATTTTCTAACAAAAAAAAACATATTTTTTGTTGCATGGGATTCTGTATTATTCCCATGTTTCTTTTTCCCTTTTTTTTGTTACAAACGACTAACGAATGTCATCATAATGGAAATCAATTTTTGGTTGTCATGATTTAAAAAGCTTTTCAACACACGTGACAATTTGTAAAGAAGAAAAACGCCAACATATATGATTGATAATGAATGCAACAAACAATCACTTTTCAATGTAAAAGAACATCATGTAACCAAAAAAAAACAACAACAACAGCAACAACAAAAAACATCTTTTAATCATTAGCTTTTAAAAACAAAAAACAAAACAACTCCCTCTCATTATTTCTCTTCTTCTTTTTTTTTTTCTTTTTTAAAGGTCTCTTGACAAAAAAAAAACTTAACTTGTCATCAGATTTCGTCATCATAATATCCAAACATTGCTGTTGTTGTTGTTTAGTTTTGTTATTATTTCCCATTTACACTTCATAGATGAAGTGTTGAAAAATAAGCACAATTGTTGTGTGATTGTTGTTGTCTATGTTCCGTTTAATATTATGAGAGGCCATCACTGTTGACCGTTGTTTCATACATAAATTAGTCGCTGTGTTGATAATGTTCCAACAACAACAAAGTCAACATAATTTTTAATAAATTCTTATGATATTTGTTGTTGTTATTGTTGTTAGTTTTGTATCATTTCATTTCATTTCATTTCATTTCATTGCATTGCATTTATTATTGAATGTATGCAACAAATACTTGCTGGATATCAGCTCAACTCATTTTAACTTATAACGATTGGAATAGAAAAGCAACAACAGCGACAAGCAATAAATATTCTATTGGAACAGAATTGTAACGCAACGCTTTCTTTAGAAGTATTCCGCCGATGTTTATTTTGTACACAGGATCTAAAGAACATACATCTGGTACGTACTTATTTGGTCATTACAAACCTTCAGTTAGGATTACAACCTAGCCTCTAAAGTTGGATTCATCCATGGTTTCGAAACAAAATTTTGTTTCGAAACATTTTAGTTTTTTGAGAGTTTGTTCTGAAACAATTCACCCACTTCGAAAAATTGTTCTGGAAAAACCAGGTTACCATGAAACCATGGGTGAATCCAGCTTAACTCTACTTATGCTACTTATGTTGTGTGTGATATTTTATACATGAGTGGGTGGGCCTAAAGTTTAAAGTCGACTTCCGAACGATCGATTTTTGAGAAAATTTTCATGGCAATTTTATTGTCGGGACTTACAGTTTAAATTCGATTCCGAACGATAGATTTTTGAGAAACTTTTCATGGCAATTTTAGAAGAGTTTTTCCCAGAAATCTGATGAAAGGAAGGAAGTCGAAGAAATATTTTTGTCTGACCTATTATTTAAACCGTGACCGCATAAGCCCACACTACCTACTAGACCACGGTGACTGAAGAACAGATGGCGTTATTTTCTTAGCACTGTAGTCTGCCACAATTAGATAACCTGCCTCAGACTTTACGATAAATCGGTATCTGTGTGTACCACAGGTTTTAGACCTTTCCAACATCAGAGAAAAGTCTATTCACTACTACTTACAGTTGCCAAAGTGATTAAGGCTGGTTCGGATCTGAAGTCCCTTAAGCCCCTATTATACAAACAAACTTCGCTTGCCAATAACACTTGATGGCGAACTATCCATCTCGTGTAATGGGACAAAATTCATATTTGCAAGCTTGGCTTCACTCTCTCTCATTATGTAATATTTTCATGCCAAGTTTGATCGTTTGATCGAAAATAATAACGAATAGAATAAGTACCGCGATTTTAGGTAAAACATAGATCAAAATAATATAAAAACGATAAAATTCCTAAATTTTGGCTAGAAAGCGTTGACAGGGAGCACCGATAAATTAAACGTCACATGTCTCTAGAAGAGGATCGGACTTCCACAAAGTTAGGCATTCAAAGACTGCCTTTACGAGGACAAAAATTAAACTATACATACAAGGTTCGGGTTTAAGACACGAAGGGTATGGAAATATTATCGAAATTTTCTAATCGCTTCAAAGACCTATGAACAAAATTATGTGCGGAATATAACATTGATCAAATGTTTGTCAGCGCTTCTCTGGGTGGAACGCATCCGAAAAGCATAATTTTCTAATGTTTCTGGAGAATAAATCAGGCCGTGGACCGGTGCTGCTTGTGGCTTATTCCCACACAGATGCGGTTTAAGAAAACCCAAAAAATGTCTAACAAGTCGAAATCCAATCTACCACTCCAACCAATCTATCAAATCATATGATCTCCTTGGCCATTGTAAAATATGGACGGTGAATTGTGTTTGCAAGTGGATGTCCGTGTCCACAAATCCCTAGCAAAATATGTCCAATATGAGATGAGATATGCGAGTATATAAGCATCGTTCTGTTGAACTCTCACGTCGTTGGTATCCAAATTATCCAAATCAGGCCAAAAGATGTTGGTAATCATCGACCTACAGTACACACAGATAACAATGATGGCCTGGCCAATATGGTTCCCACAGAAATTTGAAGCAATAACGCCACCCGCCAAAAATTCATACAAAACAGTGAGACTTTTAGGCTTTTGGTTTTTATATGAATTGTTATCACTCCGAATTTTTTTATTTGGTTTCATGCGCTCACATGCATGCAGAAATAGGGCTTTTCTTTGAAAATATGGTACGTTGACCGACCAGAACT
>QOCX01000193.1:250009-265240 GCA_005959815.1 Sarcophaga bullata | reverse complement strand
GTATTTTATTTGCCCTAAATAACTGACAAATAATTTGACAGATATGAACATAGTGGATACTGTGTAGGCTTATTAGACGTAACGCCACGGTTCAAGTCCCAGATCAAATATCTCGAAGGAAACAAAATATGAAAAAATATTTCTTCAGCGACTACTTTTCAGTAGATTTCTGGCAAAAACCATAAAAACGACTTTAAAGTTGTGGGTTCCGCCGCTTATGCATAGAACTAACACAAACAAAATAAATGTTGTAAGAAGCTAGGTTGTAATCCCGACTAAAGAGTTTTAAAGACCAATCATGTATGTATGTAACTGTTGCAAGATGGCTGTTATCAACTGTCATGGTACTGAAGTCTCTTTTGGAAAACTCGAATTCTGTGTGAAGTCGCTGCAGTCTAGTAAGTAGTGTGTTGTTTTATTAGATTGGTATCGGTCTAAGGGTTTAAACCCCCGTTCGAAAAAAAAGGAGACAAGAAAAAAGTATTTCCTTTAATGACTTCCTCTTTGCAGTCTTCTGGCAAAAAACTCTGAAAATAAATAAAAATTCCCACGAAAAGTTTCCCTAAAATCTGGCATTCAGAGTCGATGTTAAACTGTAGGTTCAGTCACTCAAAAATAAAATTCACAAGCACAACTTGATGGTAATAGAACCTACTTTATAATCCTGAGTGAAGGATTGTAAGGAACCAATTTAGTAAGTAAGTAAGAGACGAAACGTATGCGGATCACATAGTGAGATACCTAGTTAGTACGCATTGTAACCAATTCTTTTCAAATTGTACGTCAATTTTTAAAAGTCGATATAACGATTGAAAATAGGAGTGTAAGATCTTAGGAAACGCTGTGTTACCGAAAGGACACTGAGAAGTCCTATATACAAGTCTCCGATATTCAATACAATCAGTTTTTTCCATTCAAGTGCGGCGAGCAATTCGATTTAGGCTGCTCGTTTCAATAACAAGGGTCTGAGGATGTCTGAAATATTCTCAAATTATAAGGTAACGACAAATAATTAGTCTAGGCCCTTAGCATATCCAAAAACTTGAAATCCTATGAACACAGAATCTTTTGAAACTTGTTTACCCGTTTTTTTTTTGTTTTTGTTTGTTTTTTTTTTTTTGTAGAGTCTTGTCACTTCAATTTTTAATTCAATTTACCCGTGTTTGTTGTCTGTTTTTTTTTTTTTTTGTATTCTTATTATTATTATTATTAGTATTATATTAATATCTTGTTGTTGTTGTTGTTGTTGTCACTATTTTTAAAGTTTCTTATTATAAATGCATACCCATACCTCTGATATAAGGTCCCTTACTTCGAATTTGAAGTAGAAGTATGACAATGAGTGTGAGTGAGTGTTGTTTCACTGATAAGAAATCCATTTGTTAAATGAACAGTGGAGTATGTATGTACGAGTAGGTATGTATATACATACTGAAAACAAACATACGTTTTCATACAAATATTTCCATTTTGCTGTTGTTTTTGTTGCTGATGATATGATGGTACTGGTGCTGGGTACTGGTGCTGGTACTAATGATAGTCCTTCGTTTTGTTAAAAAAAAAAACATTGGAAAAAAACAACAAC
The DNA here is from genome assembly GCA_005959815.1 of Sarcophaga bullata. Lineage (NCBI taxonomy): Eukaryota > Metazoa > Arthropoda > Insecta > Diptera > Sarcophagidae > Sarcophaga > Sarcophaga bullata. The sequence goes on along the minus strand of QOCX01000193.1, from coordinate 263,655 downwards.
AACAAGAAAGAAAGAAAGAAAAGGCTTTAAGTGTTTACTAAAGTGGCATTACTAATTGGTTGTAAAGTGTTGACGCGCTATAACAGCGAGCTAAGCAAAGATACGAAAGGAATGAAAGAAACCAATTTTCATACAAAATTTGTACATGGAAATTGAATTTTCAAAAGTGTATGTATGTATGTTTGTATGTACATGAATATGTTTGGTTGGCTGTCTATCTCTGCCTGTCTGTCTGTGTATGTGTGTATGTGTCTGTCATTCAATACATTATTTTTTTTTTTATACAAAAAAACTCGTTTCATAAGCACTCCTCCTTTGATATCTACATCCAGAGTATGTATGTATGTATGTATGTATGTATGTATGTATATATGAATTTGAATGTGTTATGAGGACACCGATTTCGTTTCCATAAAACCATAAAAGTGTGGAGAGAAAATTGTTTAATTAACCATAATCTTGTAAGCGAGCTAAACATCACACGTTGATGCTGTGAGTGAAAAGTTTTGTTATTTAAAATTAAATTCCATTTTTTTTTGTTTTTGTTTTTGTTTTTGTTTTTCAATTATTTTCAATTTATCAGGGCAAACAGTGAAACACAATATTACATTTACGTCCCGTATTGAATCATCAATACTTTCAAGAAATTAGCATAAGCCAAGACAATTGATTTCCATTTGACTCTAGGATTTCAAATNCATCTTCAATTTAAATTTTTTTTTTTTGGACATACTAGGTTAGGTTAGGTTTGAGGAGTCTTGCCACATGTTGTTTTATTAGGTCTCTATAACTTCTCCTTTAGAAAAGCTTAAGGAGTTATTATCCCCACCTTAAACGACCTGAACGAACGAAAATTTTCCAGATTGTTTGAGCATGTCCTTATTAAATTCAAATTCCGCAGATCAACAAGCTCGCGACCTTTTGAAAGGAGAACAGTGCTGTTGTCCAAATGACAGCTGCCAATTAACACCTATAATAGCAGTATTCTAGTAGGCGACCCAGTATGACTCCAGGTGAGATAACTCGAAAAAAAAAATTATTTCTTCAGCGACTTCCTCCCAACAGATTTCTGGCAAAAACTCGAAGAAGAAAATTGCTATGAAAAGAGTTTTTCAAGAAATTATCTTTCGTAGTCGACCTTAACGCTCCTGTAGGTTCTACCACCGTAAGTTTTATAGGAAGCTAGGTTGTAACCCTGACTGAATTGTTCTAATCACCTATTATGTTGGCAGGGATGTACATATGTATGTAAGACGTTTTATCCCCCCTTTAAGTGACTGTCTTAGCACCGAATGACTAAGTCTGCATAACCTATTCTCAAAATAATCGTTCCAGTAACAATCACAAAGCACTTCCAGTGATTAACGATATGGAACTGGGTTAAGCACACTCTACGAAAAGCCAATGGAGATATTGTGGGAGCTGATATAGAATGGGAGCTGATATAGAATTCTCTGAAAATAAGCTTCAGGTACAATGGCTGTCAAAGAAAACTAAGTACCTGGGTATCATTCTGGACCCTAAGCTGTCCTGGAACGGGAACATGAAGGAAGGGATGAAGAAAACTAGGAATGTCGCGTACGTCTGTAAATGTGCATTTGGAAGTAGATGTGCTCTGCAGCCACTAGCTGTATGCAGCGGTTGTATGGCCTATACGCTGCAAGGAGGCATTAGTGTGGTGGTAAAAAGGACCTATTTCTCTACGCTGAACAAAGTACAGAGGTAGGTAGACTTAGGCATCACGGGTACTCTGTAGTCCACACCGCAAGATAGCCTCAAGGTCATCTTGTCTCAGCAAGCATTGGACATCTTCCTCGAGAACATGACTGCTAGAACTGAACTGAGGCTTAAGTTGTCAGGTATACTTAGACCATGTACTGTAGAGCTCTCTTAAATACTGCGTGAGTTAGAACCGACACTACATGGTACCAGAGACCGTTTTCGGACAAACATATCAAACTCACACTACCACACGTGAAAAATAGTTTGTAAAAGCTGAATTCGTTGACGGTGATATAAGGATCTAAAGCGATGGTGCAAAAATATAATATGGAACTGGCTCCAGTGCCTATTTTAATAAGCGCTTAATCGATCATATACAGAATACCTAACCAGGGCTATGTATTTCAAGCAGCTACACGTATCATTGAAACCGGGAACCTACCTCCTTCATACTTGATCATATGTCTGGACAGTTTAGCAGCAACTAAAGCACTGAGATCGTCACCTTGTCAAAGCAAAGAACGTCAGTTGTAGTATAAACTATCTACCCCATATACTCCCATCTACCGGGTTCAGGGCCTCTGTGACAGAGAAGGCAACGAAAAGACAGATGAACTGCTAAAGAAGGTGTCAAAGATGCCTGAGGAAAAGACGGTACAGGGGAAGAAAATTGAAAAAAGCTTCATGGAATTCAATAAACCGTAGATTGTCCGAAACCGTATGTTGGCCGAATTTTAAAACTGCTGTGTCCAACAGGAAAACTAAATAACTTTAGTTCCACAAGTGAACGATTCTTACCCTTAAAGAAATTCTAGCGGGGCAATGGCCTATTGACCATTTCGATGATAAGCTTGGTTTGCTCTACTAGCATTACTGCAATGGCTGCCAGGATGTAGAATCAGTACAACAGTTTTATCACTGATTTTTGGGTTACAGAACATTTAAAGATCTAGATATTGTGGCGAACATGCCACTAAGAAAACTAGCCAACTGCATCCGAAGCTCAGGGTAACTCAAAACCCACCACCAACGGATCATGACTAGAGGACTTACCTTACACTGGCTAGCACAATGAGTCACCGAGTGAACTTGCCTGTGAAAGGCAAGCTACCCGCTAACCTACCAAGACTTTGGACACAACTTGGAGGTTTAAATCTGCTAAACCTAAGACTTTTTTATTGCTTACAAGCAAGTTCAACATTATTTTCCCTTAGCCAAGCATTTAGCATGAATAAAACTCTCTCTCTCTCTTGAAAATCGTGTAAAGTAGGCTTGCCTTGCTAGCATATTCCATTTTTAATGTGGTGTTTAGAATCGTATTCTGTTTGCCAGCAACAACCTCAATTAAAAACCATGTTTGTAAATTATTTAAAACATATTTTTGTTATTGCTTTACAACATTACAACATACATACTCGTATATAGCTGCCGGATGAAATCATTAACAATAATGAACTGAAAGTTTGATTATGAAAATGCTTACAAAGGAAAAAACCCAACAACAGATCATTGCTCAGAGAAAATATGTTCGTCGAATATCAATTAAACTTTTATGTCATGTTACATGGGGGCAGCATTAAGGCTTAAATATGAGCTCAAGTATGAAAGGGCAAGCAACAGAAAAACAATTATCTGTTGCCAACGGGCATAATGCTCATAAAATCATCATAAGCACACACACACAAGTACACACACAGAGACAGAGTTAGAGAGACACAGAGCAGCGAAACAAGAAAAAAGAACTGTTTAAAGGGATTCGAAATGGACCATAATTCAAAGAATACGATGAGCAGTCGTCCGGCAATTGTAGGAACAGTTTACAACAACATGTATTGAAAATGTTTACAACAGAAAACACCACAACATCATCACAACAAAACAGAAAACATTTATGGACGGGTTTTTGGTTTCGAATTTTTCTTTAATCAAATAACTGTCACATAAATATGAGTGAAACGTACCAACGGAACGGAAGAGGCACACAAAAAGGAACAGGCATGAGTAACATAATGGACACACTTACGGCTGTTAAAAGAAACTTATGGATGAGGAAAGAATAAATGGCATACACTGAATTACTCAACTGCCCTACATATTGTAAGGTAAGATAGGGAAGCATTAAAGCTATCATTGGTGATATCATTACAGAAACATTCAGATTCAAGGTATACCATAATCGGTTATGAAACTGGCTTCAAACGATCAAAATTTCGGCATAATTGTAGACTGAAAGGCAATAATATTAAGGCATTAGGGAGAAAACTTAGCGTATAATTGTCTATAAGACCGTAAAAATGATTACGAATTATGATGAACAAAGAACGGTACGATCTTCATACGATCTTGAGGATTACGACTAAGTTTCTCACATCACTTATATTAATTTCATAAATGAGTGGTCCCACCAGTTTAAAGTCGACTTCGAACGACAAATTTCTGAAAAACTTTTCATGGCAATTTTATTTTATTTCTCAGAATTGTTGTCAGAAATCTCCTGAGAGGAAGTCGCCTTAGGAATACTTTTTCATATTTTCGTTTTTGATGTCTGACCGGGGATTCGAACCCTTTTAAAGTCGACTCCGAACGACAGATTTTTTATAAAACTTTTCATGGCAATTTTATTTTATTTCTCAGAATTGTGGCCAGAAATCTGCTGAGAGGAAGTCGCCTTCGAAAATATTTTTTCAGATTTTCGTGTCTTGATGTCTGATCGGGGATTCAAACCCTTTTTAAGTCGACTCCGAACGACAGATTTTTTATAAAACTTTTCAATGCAATTTTATTTTATTTTTTCAGAATTGTTTGTCAGAAATCTGCTGAGAGGAAGTCGCCTTAGAATATTTTTTCATATTTTCGTTCTTGATGTCTGACCGGGGATTCAAACCCTTTTTAAAGTCCGAACGACGTATTTTTGAGAAACTTTCATGGCTATTTTATTTTATTTCTCAGAGCTGTTGTCAGAAATCTGCTGAGAGGAAGTCGCCTTCGAAATATTTTTCATATTTTCGTTTTGATGTTTGACCGGGTTCAAAAGAGTTCAACTTTTTTAATGTCGACTTCGAACGACGAATTTCTGAAAAATTTTCATGGCAAATTTATTTTATTTCTCAGAATTGTGGTCAGAAATCTGCTGAGAGGAAGTCGCCTTTGATATTTTTTTCATATTTTTCGTTTTTGATGTTTGACCGGGTTCAAAAGGGTTCAACTTTTAAAGTCGACTTCGAACGACAAATTTTTAAAAAGCTTTTCATGGCAATTTTATTATATTTCTCAGATTGTTGTCAGAAATCTGCTGAGAGGAAGTCGCCTCAGAAATATTTTTTCATATTTTCGTTTTTGATGTCTGACCGGGTTCAAAAGAGTTCAACTTTTTAAAGTCGACTTCGAACGACAAATTTTTTAAAAAGCTTTTCATGGCAATTTTATTTTTTTCTCAGAATTGTTGTCAAAATCTGCTGAGAGGAAGTCGCCTTTGAAATATTTTTTTCATATTTTCGTTTTTGATGTCTGACCGGGTTCAAAAGAGTTCAAGTTTTTAAAGTCGACTCGAAGCGCAAATTTCTGAAAAACTATCATGGCAAATTTATTTTATTTCTCAGAATTGTTGTCAGAAATCTCCTGAGAGGAAGTCGCCTTAGAAATATTTTTTCATATTTTCGTTTTTGATGTCTGACCGGGGATACGAACCCTTTTTAAAGTCGCCTCCGAACGACGGACTTTTGAGAAACTTTTCATGGCAATTTTATTTTATTTTTCTCAGAACTGTTGTCAGAAATCTGCTGAGAGGAAGTCGCCTTCGAAATATTTTTTCATATTTTCGTTTTGATGTTTGACCGGGTTCAAAGAGTTCAACTTTTTAATGTCAACTTTTAAAGTCGACTCCGAACGACAGATTTTTTATAAAACTTTTCATGGCAATTTTATTTTATTTCTCAGAATTGTGGCCAGAAATCTGCTGAGAGGAAGTCGCCTTCGAAATATTTTTTCAGATTTTCGTGTCTTGATGTCTGATCGGGGATTCAAGACTTTTTAAGTCGACTCCCGAACGACAGATTTTTTATAAAACTTTTCAATGCAATTTTATTTTATTTTTTCAGAATTGTTTGTCAGAATCTGCTGAGAGGAAGTCGCTTAGAATTATTTTTTCATATTTTCGTTCTTGATGTCTGACCGGGGATTCAAACCCTTTTTAAAGTCCGAACGACGTATTTTTGAGAAACTTTTCATGGCTATTTTATTTTATTTCTCAGAGCTGTTGTCAGAAACTGCTGAGAGGAAGTCGCCTTCGAAATATTTTTTCATATTTTCGTTTTGATGTTTGACCGGGTTCAAAAGAGTTCAACTTTTTTAATGTCGACTTCGAACGACGAATTTCTGAAAAATTTTCATGGCAAATTTATTTTATTTCTCAGAATTGTGGTCAGAAATCTGCTGAGAGGAAGTCGCCTTTGATATTTCTTTTCATATTTTTCGTTTTTGATGTTTGACCGGGTTCAAAAGGTTCAACTTTTAAAGTCGACTTCGAACGACAAATTTTTTAAAAAGCTTTTCATGGCAATTTTATTATATTTCTCAGATTGTTGTCAGAAATCTGCTGAGAGGAAGTCGCCTCAGAAATATTTTTTCCATATTTTTCGTTTTTGATGTCTGACCGGGTTCAAAAGAGTTCAACTTTTTAAAGTCGACTTCGAACGACAAATTTTTTAAAAAGCTTTTCATGGCAATTTTATTTTATTTCTCAGAATTGTTGTCAAAATCTGCCTGAGAGGAAGTCGCCTTTGAATATTTTTTTCATATTTTCGTTTTTGATGTCTGACCGGGTTCAAAAGAGTTCAAGTTTTTAAAGTCGACTCGAAGCGGCAAATTTCTGAAAATCTATCATGGCAAATTTATTTTATTTCTCAGAATTGTTGTCAGAAATTCTCCTGAGAGGAAGTCGCCTTAGAAATATTTTTTCATATTTTCGTTTTTGATGTCTGACCGGGATACGAACCCTTTTTAAAGTCGCTCCGAACGACGGACTTTTGAGAAACTTTTCATGCAATTTTTATTTTATTTCGTCAGAACTGTTGTCAGAAATCTGCTTGAGAGGAAGTCGCCTTCGAAATATTTTTTCATATTTTCGTTTTGATGTTTGACCGGGTTCAAAGAGTTCAACTTTTTAATGTCAAGACTTCGAACGACGAATTTTTGAGAAACTTTTCATGGCAATTTTATTTTATTTCTCAGAATTGTTGTCAGAAATCTGTTGAAAGGAAGTCGCCTTTGAAATACTTTCTTATATTTTCGTTTTGATGTTTGACCTTGGGTTTGAACTAGACTACGACGACTTCGATACAAGCTTTATGCCAACATAAATTTCCCCGGCTTAAACACATTTGGCGAACTTAAAAGGATATTCCATACTCATATCAGATATCCAGCCACAATACATTCATTTCCCTGAGACCATCTTACCTACTTACTTAATTGGTCATTATAACCCTTCAGTCAGGCTTAACTCATAGTTTCTCACAGCATTTATGTGGTGTGTGTTAATATTACAGATGAGTGGAGGCACATACAGTTTAAAGACGATTTTTGAGAAACTTTTCAAAGCAAAATTAATTGCTCTCAGAGTTTTTTTTTTGTCAAAAGTCTGATGAGAGGAATATTTTTTATATTTCGTTGCATTCGAGATGTTTGGGCTGGGGTTTGACCCTCAGCCTAATGTCTAATAAGCCACTTGCCTGCTAGACTACGACTACTAGTATGAGGCAATCATTAAATAGTTATTTAGTGGCTGAAATCACAACCATTTCTAGATATGCTCAGATTTATGTGAATACTTCACTCAAGCTTAAAATCAGCCAAGCTGTCTTAAAACATTTTACCTCTCAACATCTTAACATCAACTTTGCATAAACTATAGTCCAGTCATTTGGGATACTCGGTAACAAATCTGCAAATGCATTGGCCGTGAAAAGATTCGGAATCCTGCTGCCTACTTTTATTTGTTTTTTAACGAGTGAAATTAAAGAGTGCTTGAAACCCTGGATAACTAAAGTTGTGCTTAGCCACACATAAACGTGGAAAATCTATCTCCGGTTTTCAAGACGTTTCAATGTTCTCTTGTAAAGCACAAAGTGAATCTTTATGGGATAATTTAACTGGTCATTGTAATTTGGAAACGTTCATTGAACGGCAATCACAGATGTTTGACGTCTCCAGGTTATGGATCGGGACACCAGAATTATTATTGTTGTGTAGAGAGTTTAAAGGCAATGTATTCCCAGCAATCTATGTAAATTACTTTGTAATTTGTTCCCCTATCCTCTTTCCCCGACAAATGTCAAGATGCTCTTCGATGTCATTAAGTTTCCTCATATTATGCGAATTTGATGTTGTTGATAGACTTAGAAGTCGCCGTAGTCTAGTAGATAGTATGTTGACCTATTAGATATGAAGTCACGACTCAAACTTCACCTCAAACATGTCCAACAAAACGAAGTATGAAAAAATATTTCTTCGGCAACTTGATCTCAGCAGATTTCTGACAAAAATTCTGAGAGTAAAATAAAACTGCCATGAGAAGTTCAGTCGACCTCAAATTGTAGCTGCCACCACTTATGGATAAAATAAACACACACAACATGGGTACTAGGAGAAGCTAGGTTGTAATCGTGATTGAAGTTTTATAATAAACAAGTATGGATGTCTGTATGGCATTGTGTCCTGAAAGTGCTTAAAGAGAAAATGTTAATCACAGAGGTAGACGTTTGCAGGTTATGGATGTAGGCACCTAAATTAGTATTTGTGTGTTGAGGACTGAAAGATGATGTACTGCATTGCCCAGCAGGGGATGTAGATTTCACTGTAATTTCTTCCTCTATCCTGACTGCCTGACAAAGGTCAAGATGCTGCTCGTATTCCGTAAGGATATGTTAAAAGGCTTAGGCAGGTAGGTATCAATTGTCATTGAATATTCTTTTTACGCTTGTTTGCCGTTTAAGACTGGCAGCGAATACTTGGATTGTCTTTCTCATAAATACCAGGGCTAGGCCTTTAGACACCAAATTGCAATGAAATGGAGTTGTTGTTTATGGAACAACTTATCACTTTCACTTTTAAAATTATGGTTTGAACTAGAGAGCGAACAAAAGACTTAATGAGCCCTGTTTCTTAAACGTCATTTATTAGACCATAGGGGTAGATGTAAATGCAACACTCGACAATACCAATAAATTTCATTGGCATACAGTGGAAGCAGAAGAAAAAAGCAGCAAAACGTTTGGAAATCATTGAAATTGTTTCCATAATTGTTGTGTGTATAATGTTTGGGGGCCTATTCATATTTGTACGAAGACAAAATGAAAACGAAACGAAACAAAAAATGAAAAATAATAAAATTTATTAACAAAAGATTGTTCGGGTCATTTTAAAAGCATTCGTGTTATCAAGTTTTATGTGAATGAGTAACAAATTTAAATCAAAACAACGACAACAACAACAACAACAATAAAAAAAGGGTTATTGAGACCTTATAACAAAATGAAACTGAATATGAAAAGAAGAAGAAGAAAAAAAAAACGAAGACAAAGACAAAGAAAGAAAACGAATGAAAGAGAAACGATACACATTTAAACGATAATGAGGGCTTATCAATGGAAACAAAAACCATTTTATTGGTTCAATAAATATTTCAAAAATCATAAAATTAACGATCAACCCACCACCGACAAATATGAATACACTAGGCAATCAGGCAACAACATGTTGCGTGTGATAGTTTGTCACAACATCAAATTAGAATTGATTTTTATAAATCAAGAAGACGAAGAAGAAGAAAAAAAAACATGGAAATTTAAACAAAATCGTTAATAGATTTCAAGTTAAATATTGAACCAGTTTGTTTGTTTGTTTGTTTGTTCGTCTATCGGTGTCAATAATATTTTATTTGTTGTTTTTTTTCTTCTATTTTCATGGTGTATAAATATTTGCATTACAATTCGAAATAAATTTTTATGATGATTTTCCACTTTTTTTTTTTCGTATCAACATGGCGGTCCATTTGAACCGATTGTCTAGCCTAGAGAGAGGCCGCTCTATATGTAGAGCAATAAAACTAAATGAAATTGAAATTTTATTGATTTTATGATTGGCGCTATAACTTGAATGGTTTTATAAACGTGTTACGAAGCCTCTATAGATGGAGAAGATAACGGGAAATACGAAATGGAATAAAGGTTTGATGCGACATTTTTTGAAACGATTTGTGCATGACAAACCATAGAGCAACTATGGACAGAACTTTTTTTGCAAGGATATTCTCTAGACGGCACTTAACGCCTCAGACACCAACTTCATAAAATTCATAGCAAATGTATGTATCGGGTACGTACTCCCCTAATTCCTTTCAAATCACTCCTCTTAGCTGATAAAGTGACTTTTCAAAAAAACTTCCAGTCCCATGCGCAGTTACAACGTACTTTCACTATACAAAATGCAGCTCAAATGTATTTGAATAATCGTTTAAATACGTTCATATTTGGTCATTACAATCCTTCATTCAGGATTACAACCTAGCTTCTCACACCACTTGCATAAGTTTTGGGACCTACAGTCAGAACGACAGTTTTTTTTTTTCATGGCAATTTAATCTACGCTTAGCGTTTTTGTCCGAAATCTGCTGAGAGGAAGATGACTAAAAATAATTTTCCATATAACCTGGGATTTGAACCGTGGTTTCACATCTAATAAGCCAACACTCTATCTACTAGACCATGACGACTTTTCCATACTTCTCTAGATTTTTGCTGGCATAAATTCTGAACTTAACGTCTAAGCTAACACGACCTAGAAATGTTTAATGCCAACCACATAAAATTTATATGAAATGCATGGATCATGTACGTACTCCCGCGATTTCTTTCAAATCAATTCCTCTTAGCTGTCTATGTCCACAAACTGCAGCCCAAATGTATTCTTATAATCGAGCACATTGTAAGGGAAACCAACAAACCGCTCAGTTCTTTTTTTATTCACACTTAACAAGCGCACCCTTAAAGCTTTATAGAGTATCCCTTTAGTATTGCCTTCAAGTGTATTGCTCTGACCATTCTCTGGACTCTACTCGTTATAAATAATCACATTTCCCTGCCTAGCATTGATATGCACTTCTATCGTTCTTTATGGAATGCAGCTTGCAAGAATTTGTTCCGATGATTCATTCTAATCATCATCACAGCCTCTTCCTGAATAAATGTACCCTGGTTGTACAATGCTCTCTCAGAGAACTGGTTACTATTTTCAGCTGATTTCTGGATGGAATGATGCGTGACCTAGATCTCCTCTAACTGTAATCTCACAACAAGACTCTCTATTGCCTTCAAACCCCTTTGATTGCTTTGATATTCTCAAGTTCTTTTCTATATTTCCACGGAATGTCTTTACAATTTTATCTGCTAAGTTGCTGTTTAATTATCAACAATATTGGCACCCAGCCAGAATTCTGTGTAGACATGTTTGTGTAGAAACTAGAGTTGTTCATCTATCGTTCCAGTTCAAAGCGATTCTCTTGTTCGTTGTAGCTTTGCTTGATATCTTATTCGCATCTTCGCAAATACCTAGGCCAACCATACTAAACAATAACTCTCCAAGATGTTAATGGAGAAAAAAGTGCATCTTAACCCGCCCTGCTTATGATCTTAACTCGCGCCAGTGTTTTGTTAAGATCCCACATACCTGACCTACCCAATCTCCTCACATCAGTAGGAGAACTGATTGGTAATTTGATATGCTTTATGGCCCTAGCCTATTCATAAACCAACAGTCTAAAGCCGATAGGTTGCCTCATACCACGGTCGTATCCCAATTTTCTACACACAAATATGGTGGTTGTCAGTACGGAAGATTGTCAGCGTTCCGTATCTGAATTGGTTGTTGTCCAGTATGTAGTTTATTGACGTATTAGACGTGTGGCCATTGTTCAAACTTAAGGTCTGACATGCCGAACGAAACGAAATATAAAAAAAGTATTTCCTCGGCAACTTCCTCTCAACAATTTTCGGGCAAAAATTCTGAGAGTAATTAAAATTCCTATGGAAAGTTTCTCAAGTCGACCTTAAAATGTAGGCCACGCCACTTAGGACAACATAAGTAGTAAGAGAGCTAGGTTGTAATCCTGACTGAGGTATGAGTAACTCGAGATTGGTAATTTGTCTTTTAACAGGGCAATTAACCATAGACTCAGAGCACATTAACATGCAGATTCAGTGACGATGAGAATGAATCATCGGAACACGTTTGCATTAATGCTTCTCAGAAGGAGAAGATTCTCAAAGTGTAGTCCGACTACGCAAATATATGACGAAAAATTAGTGACTTTCACATTTTCTAAATATTTTCTTGGCGTAAATGAAAGAAAGTCTAATTGAAAAGAAAATTTTAAAATCTTATTTGATCAGGTTTATTGCACCAAATGCTTGGAAATACAAAATAATTTTTGGCCAACTGTTAAGCAAGTGTTGCTCGGCAAATATTTGCATAATGTGACTATACTTTTTAATCAATTATCAAATGGAATTTATTCAAAATTCTTGGAAGCAGAAATCAAAAACACTAATGGTAGTAGAGGCTATAAAACGAAAACAAAAAACATTTTCTGTCTGATCAACTCTTAACGTCAAGCAAACTTGTCAAATATTTTACAAAAACTCAATGTTTAATAGGTTTATTCAAAGCAAACATATTTCTCTACACCCAAGAAAAATATTTCTTACCCTCTTACAAATTCAAAGCGACCATAAGACAGACAGTCAAAGAAGAACCGAACGTGTTTGTCACATGGCAGCAGACCAACTTTCCAATTTTTTCGATTTCTTAACAAAGGTGTCAAATAGAAATTTTGTTGTTGCTGTTGTTATATGTACCTATGTATGTATGCTCTATTGAACGGAGGTTTATCGGTTTTTGTTTTAAAGGAATTTAATTTATGACATTTTAATCGTTAATCGTAACTCATAAATAAATTCATTTTCCTGGCGGTTGATTTTCAAAATATTTCCCCCAATTCCCCAAGTCAGTCAACCAAGTGTTAATACTGCTAAGCGGATGAATGCATTGCCTGATTGGTTGATGGTTTACGATTTTATCGCTCATTTCTTATTTTTTTTTTTTTTTTTTGATGATTTAAATCAACGTCCGTCAATTAGTTAAGCTTCTTTGCAGATAAAAGGCGGCATCACATTTTTGTCATTTTTTGTTTGACATCACTGTCAAACAGCCGTCAAAGCAAAGTTATTCAAATATGTTGTGACATGACTGCTTAATTCATTTTGCATAATGGGCACGGGTTCTAAAAATGGTTTAAATAATTAACAGTTNAGAGAGAGAGAGAGAGAGAGAGAGAGAGAGAGAGAGAGAGAGAGAGAGAGAGTGAGAGAAAGGGAGAGAAAGGGAGAGAGGAAGAGAAATTTTATAATTTCATACAATGGCCAACCATTTGATTGGAATCAAACAGTTATACGTTTAGAAGATCGGATTATCGTTTGATGGCATTTATAAACTCCTATCTACTTCGTGGGGCGTGGAGAGGGAAGTAAACGACCAAACGGTCTAAATGACCACAACCAACCTTCACCGTCACATGGCGGAACGTCACTTCAAATCTTGCTTACGAAAAACTTGAGGCAGAACACAATAATCGGCATCGATTGTAAAGAAAACTGTAATGCTCTGGGAAATGCATGCGATGTTACTGTAACAAAGGGAAGAAAGACGGAAACAAGCATAGAAAACTACTGACGAAATGCCATCCATCAACGTTTATCTGTTGTTTACGTTCTCAGCTCGTTGAAGCTTTTATTAAGTTTTGCTCTTAGTGGGTAGTTGAGAAGTAGGGTAGCTTTGTAGCTGGCCAGAAGGGTAACTGTGTAGTTGCCTAG
>QOCX01000193.1:229674-248930 GCA_005959815.1 Sarcophaga bullata | reverse complement strand
TTTAGAAGATATTGAAGGAATATGCATGGAGTAAAGCATGTACGATACTTACTTACTTAATTGGCCATAACAACCCGATTAAAGGATTTCGGCCTGTCGCAACACATCCTTCCAGGCGTCTCTGGTTTTTGAGCGCCTACGCCAGTTGGTTACACCAATCGATGATAGGGCTTCCTCGATTTGGTCCTTCCAACGGACACAAACAAGGTCTTTGTCTTCGCCGACTTTCGCAGATCCCCGCAACAAATACCCGTCTCGCCGGAACATCCTCCTCCATTCGAAAGACCTGGCCGAGCTCACGCAGCAGCTGGATATTAATACGCTGCACAACGTCTATGTTCATATCAGCTCACTATTCTATCGGATGCGAATCTTCGCCAACTAGCGCTGGAACGAAGATCTTACGTAGGACTTTTCTCTCGAATACTCTCAAAGCTGCTGCATCGGTGCTTAATAGGTTCATCCACTGCTCCATAAGAAAGCACGGGTAGGATGAGCATCTTGTAGAGTATTAGTTTCGTCGCACGAGAGAGCATGCACGATAGTACTAAGCGAAATGGCCGAGACAAACACTAAAATAATCCTGTTGGTGCTCTTTAAAGGCAAAATGTGTTGATACAAGTGTACACTTGTGTTGCAAACACATTGTAATTGAAAATGCCATGAAAATCTAATGTGTTTACCATACCTTAACTTTGTATTTATTTTTTCAAGAACCATAGACGCCCCATTAATTAATTCATGCATAATTTTGATGGACGACTTTTCTTTTACTTTTCAAACAAATTTCAAATTCATTTTCAATGTTGCGGTAATACTTTCAGTTCCCTTCAATACTCGTTTATCGGATGGTCAGTCAATTTTTTTTTTTTGTCTGCTATTCTCTCTCACCCTGGGCTCTATCTCTCTAACGTATGTATGTATGTACTTGTACGTATCGAAAGGTGTCAGATTGTGTTTTGACATTTATTCGATTATGATGCACTCACATTATCTTGTGGTTGACTTTTGAATTTAAAATTTTCATTTCGTTTATTGTGCGGTTTTCTCTACTTTTCTCGTCTCCGCTGCTGCAGCCAATCGATTGAATGAAAATTAATTAAAATTATGGCAACCAAACAGACAAACAGACAAGCAGACATAGAAAGGATGCTATGTGCATGATAATATTTTGATATTAGGGGATTAAGATTAAACATATGCAGACGTATAGGAGGACATTAACACGAAGCAAATTGAAGGAATTTTAATCACTCATAAAGATAATGATCGGATTGGAAATATGACAGAGAAGATGAATAGCTTTGAAGATAAAAAAGAGGGTTTTGAACATACACACATTCAGGAGCAAATTTTTTTTTTTTTTTTTGTCAGAAACTTAATGTAATGTCTTCCACCTAACCCACCTCAATTAAGCATGTTAACTGGTGGCAGGACTCTAAAATGATGTGGCTATTCCATAGATAATGTCAGACACTCATATCAAACATCACTTCACTTAATTGGCCTTTATAACCCTTTAGTCAGGATTCCAACCTTGCTTCACACACAACATACGTTGTTTGCGTTAATTTTATGCATGAGCGGCAAGGCCTACAGTTTAATGTCGCCTCCAAACCACAGATCTGAGAAACTTTTCATCGCAATTTTATTTGCTTTCAGATACTGTTGAGGGAAAGCCGCCAAGAGAATATCTTTTTCTAATTTCCTTAGGTCGAGGATATGTTAGCTAAGATTTGAACCACTGGTTATCGTATAATAAGACAACGCCACTACTGCTAAACAGCGGCAACTTTCATAACACATCACAAACTCTTCTGCCGTCAACCTGAACACCGGTTCGTCTAAACGATAGTATGAAAAGAAACAAAAGAAGACTTCTATTTAATTGCTTCTATATTTAAAGCCTGTTTATTGCTGGCCATTGATACTCACGTAGTCTAAATTTAACCCTTTAAGATATCACGGGTTTTGAAAGTTTTAAGGATCGCTGTGATTTGTAGGCTTATTGGCATACACTGTCCTTCAGAGAATTCCCATAAGTTAATATAGAAAACCGGTCAAATCGGACAATTTCGTTGACCTAAATTACATTACCTTGACATAAGATTGCCTTGGTTTCTCAAACTGAATGCGCAAATATCCATTGTGACATGCTTTGTATGGCTCGTTTGAAACTATTTGCCTTCAATGTTTAGAGCTTTCAACGAATTTAGGCTAAATAAGTCGGACATTCTAATTGACTACTGCCGTTCAACAAGACACGATGGAACGATAAGGCGGCCAGAACAAAATCTACTTCAAGTTTAGCGTGGCAGACTACCTCGAAAGGGAAGAGGTCCCATTTAGGTCAGAATTTAGGCCCACTGTTTCATAAACTAAAATCTACACCAAACACTGACTCTGCCAGTATGAATTAACCAACCTTGGACCTCATGTGGAAATGATGTACGATCTTATTGCCTGAAGATGTTATAATTTCTGAGAATCAGTTTTCCAACGCGTATAGGGAGCCCGCCTTGGCGAAAACACGTCGTTTTAACTGCAGGTTCATGAATACAGGAGGCAAATACAAACGCATAAGTGGGTAAAACTAATGCGTCAAGAAGATCCGAGTTCTGTGACGCGACAAATAACTACCTCGGATCTATTGCCCAATCCTCACGGAATCGGGGCGTGTTTCGACGGAATCTTAAACGTACTCGTCTTACTACGCGTATTTGGTCGATTATTTTACTTGAAACAGGTGGACCGAACTTATGCATCAATTTGGATGATGTTATCGACTGATTTTACGTTTCGTCGATGTACGGTGTTAGCTCTACTGAACCAGGTGGCTTGAATTGGTATTCACCCAAATTGCAAAGAGTTCTCTCGATGGGGGGAGGGGTAATGTATGGAGATCATAATAGATACGTTGCTGAAAAGAACACCCAGTTTATTGTTGCACATGTTTTTTGATTACGTTAATCCGACCATGGCAATAAGGCAACATTCATTAAAAGACTGCGGATATCACAGAACCATGGATCTTTATCTTTGGTTAGGTTTGGGGAACGTGTACTTGTTATTGGAGGACGTCCTAGAAAAGGGGAAATGAGGAGAGAGAGAGCGATAGTGAAGGAGATTAGAGAAATTGAAAAAGGAGAAGAGATAGCATAGGGAAAATATAAGAGAGGAACTGCCCTAAAACTTCTCAATCAGATCAACCTATCTAGGGGAGTCATAGGTAGAGCCCTAATGTTGGCATTTCAGCATTAAGGTCCAAACCTCGAAAAATCCAAATGCCCATTTTCCTCAACCAAAATCAACTAAGGGCTGGCAGTTTGCACAGTCCAGCTGGGATCTGTTCCAAATCCTTGACAGCGGTCACCTCGCAGTGCAAACTACAACTAATCTCAGGGGGGCTGGCCTTGTCTATGGCCAGCAGGAACCTGCTTCTAGCATTGGTTATAGCAGGATATTAGATTCCTAGACACAACAATTCGATACATCACCAAAGCCTCTGGTTTTATTCCCCATCCATCCATAATGGGGGGGGGGGGGGGGGTGGCCGCAGGGGAAGAGGTAAATTGAAAAACAATTCAAGTCTTCTCAGAAAAGTGAATCATAACTATGGTGACAGCATGCTCCGTCGCATTACCGGAGTATACTGTTTCGACACTACTTGCTAAACAGCGGCAACTTTCATAACACAATCACAAACTCTTCTGCCGTCAACTGAACACCGGTTCGTCTAAACGATAGTATGAAAAGAAACAAAAGAAGATTCCTATTTAATTGCTTCTATATTTAAAGCCTGTTTATTGCTGGCCATTGATCACTCACGTAGTCTAAATTTAACCCTTTAAGATATCACGGGTTTTGAAAGTTTTAAGGATCGCTGTGATTTGTAGCTTATTGGCATACACTTGTCACTTCAGAGAATCCATAAGTTAATATAGAAAGCGGTCAATCGGACAATTTCGTTGACTAAATTACATTACCTTGACATAAGATTGCCTTGTTTCTCAAACTGAATGCGCAAATATCCATTGTGACATGCTTTGTATGGCTCGTTGAAACTATTTGCCTTCAATGTTTAGGCTTTCAACGAATTTAGGCTAAATAAGTCGACATTCTAATTGACTACTGCCGTTCAACAAGACACGATGGAACGATAAGGCGGCAGAACAAAATCTACTTCAAGTTTAGGTGGCAGACTACCTCGAAAGAAGAGGTCCCATTTAGGTCAGAATTTAGGCCCACTGTCATAAACTAAAAATCTACACCAAACACTGACTCTGCCAGTATGAATTAACCAACCTTGGACCTCATGTGGAAATATGTAGATCTTATTGCTGAAGATGTTATAATTTAGAATCAGTTTCCAACCGTATAGAGCCCGCTTGGCGAAAACACGTCGTTTAACTGCAGTTCATGAATACAGAGGCCAAATCACAACGCATAAGTGGGTAACTAATGGTCCAAAAAGATCGAGTTCCTGTGACGCGAAATAAACTACCTCGGATTCTATTGCCCATCCTCACGGAAATCGGGGCGATGGTTTCGACGAATCTTACGTATCGTCTTACTACGCGTATTGGTCGATTATTTTACTGAACCAGTGGACTCGAACTTATGCATCAATTGGATGATGTTATCGACTGATTTTACGTTTCGTCGATGTACGGTGTTAGTCTACTGAACCAGTGGACTTGAATTTATTCACCAAATTGCAAAGAGTTCTCTCGATGGAGAATTATGGAGATCATAAAATAATACGTTGCCTGAAAAGAACACCCATTTATTGTCTGCACATGTTTTTGATACTAATCCGACCATGGCAATTAAGCAACATTTCATTAAAAGACTGCGGACTATCACAAACCATGGATCTCTTATCTTTGGGTTAGGTTTGGGAACGTGTACTTGTTATTGAGACGTCCTAGAAAAGGAAAGAGAGAGAGAGAGGATAGTGAAGGAGATAGAGAAATTGAAAAAGGAGAAGAGATAGCATAGGGAAAATATAAGAGGAGGAACTGCCCTAAAACTTCTCAATCAGATCAACCTATCTAGGAGTCTAGTAGAGCCCTAATGTTGGCTTTCAGCATTAAGTCCAAACCTTCGAAAAACCAACTGCCCATTTTCCTCAACCAAAATCAACTAAGGGCTGGGCAGTTGCACAGTCCAGCTGGGATCTGTTCCAAATCCTTGACAGCGGTCTAACCTCGCAGTGCAATAACTAATCTCAGGCTGGCCTTGTCTATGGCCAGCAGGAAACCTGTTCTAGCATTGTCTATAGCAGGATATAGATTCCTAGACACAACAATTCGATACATCACCCAAAGCCTCTGGTTTTATTCCCCATCCATCCAGTAATGAGGCCGCAGAAGAGGTAAATTGAAAAACAATCAAGTCTTCTCAGAAAGTGAACATAATATGGTGACAGCATGCTCCGTCGCATTACCGGAGTATACTGTTTCGAAACCCATTCCATTAATCAAGTTTACTATCTAAGCAGGTGATTGGTCTACTATATCAGATTCTAGGATAATAGAGTTGCCTTAGAACAATGGCTAAATGGCGAAAGTCGTGTGGATTGTTATAATAGCTTTAAAAGTGAGAAACTATACTCACTGAGTGGTACCCTTTATAAAATAGTTGCAGGGCCTAATCTATCTATTGTTAGCAGTGGCCAGATGAATTTCTTGACACATTGTTTGGGCGTTCAAGTCAATTACTACACAATGCCACTTCTCTCAATAAGCAAGCATGATGTAAATCTAGACCTGGCTTGTAATATTAGATGGATTTGCTTCATTGTTTGGAGAAAGTGTTCGTATAACAAATTTGTTTGCATTTGAATTTTATAAGGCATCTGGCGGAAAATGAGGTTTTTTTTTTTTGGTTTTGTTAAGGAAGTAAAAGTCTGGCCAAATAAATTTTATTTAAAGACTTAAATATGGCAGTAAAGAGTTTGTACAACAATAAGCAATTGGAGGAGAACAACAATAATTTGTAATCCAAAGTCTAAAATCATATAAACGGTAATAAATCTGCTTCAGAAACAGGCAAAAATGTAGGGGGGGGGTGGTGGGAAGTCAATTGTGTGTGTTTTATTGGTGCTGCTCTGACATGGTGATTTGTAGCCAGACATCATGCGCGACAATCATTATTTGAATACGAATTGGAATTGAATTTGAAATAGACAACGAGCGAGTGAGCTAGCAAACTGATTGTTGGATTAAATGATACACACACACACAGATACGCTATACTATGCTATGCATACATATATTATCATTCATTCATATAAGCATTCATTCATTCATTCATTCATTCATTCATTCATTCATTCATTCATTTTTGAATTCATTTATTCATTATATTGTAGATATTATGCATGAAGTTATAAATGACTTTGGAATTAAGAGATACCAACACATAACCATCGTCACCCATCATCAGCACCAGTACTAGCACTAGCACCATAGCCATAGCCATTGCCATTGCCATCGCCATATCATAATCATTATCTCAAGAATCATTTCATTTCATTTTATTTCATTTCATTCGATTTCATATTCCACATTTGCATTCTAACGCATATTCTTGGGCATATTCTTTGTGCATATTCTTTGTGCATATTCTTTGGGCATATCGTCATATAATATTTATGTGTCTGAATTTGCAAATATGAGCGTGGGTCTTCTGCATGTGTTTCGGTGTCTGTGTCGGTGTTGCATGTTGCATGTTTAATAGTTGAACAGTGCCACCTTCTGAAAATGCAAATTGTCATATCATGTCTGGTTGCATTCATAAAATACGAAAATAAAATGAAATTGAATTGAAATTATTTTCTTCTTTCGCTCTTTTTTTTCATTTCATTTTACAAAATCAAGCGATTCTAAGGATTTCATTATAAATGTAGAAAATAACTTATTATCGCCTATAAACTCTGCAGATACTTAAAAGAATGAATTCATCTCTCTGAAGGACCATTCCTAAAACAATACTATCTTGCATGAGATTATGTACTTGATTTGTATTCTACAATGTACAGACTCTTGTGAAACCATCAGGCTAGTAATAGCTTTCGATAGAGCTACACAAGTCCGTCCAAACAGTTGCTTCAGTATACCATAAGAAAATAAAAAAATTCACTGGCAATCTGAAAACCTTTTCAAATACAGTGGTGTTAGTTTCCATTCAATAAAACCACACCCAGCAACAGGGGCAATTTGAACTAGCCTTAGTGGAAGTTCTTTTGAATTTCAGTCTACTGCTCAGGGTAGGGAAGACCAATGCTTTGGAGACTATGGTTAGGTTGATGGGAGACAAGCCTAACATGATATTTATTCGGGCTAACTATCCTCTGGACAGAACCAATACATTCTTCAAGTATTTCGCGAGGAGACAAAAATGAATAGAGGAGTCTGGAAGATTCATATTCTCTTAAAAAACTACTTTGTCTAGTTTGTGCTATATGCCATACAGATAGGTCAACAACTGTCCTTAGGTCAGGCGTACCCATTACTTCTTTCTTGGAACCTTTCTGGTTCCAAGATGAAATACTCTAAATCCAAGGGAAACTTGAGGATACTCTCCGGGGGAAGTCTATTACCTACTTACTTAATTGGCCATAACAATCCGTTAACGGTTTTCGGCCTGCCGCAACACATCCTTCCAAGCGCGTCTGCTTATTGCGTGCCTACGCCATTTGGTCGCACCAAAATCGATGATAGGGCTTCCTCGATTTGGTCCTTCCAACGGATACAAGGTCGTTCTCTTCGTCGACTTCCGCATACTCCTCCTTTCGAACGACATGGCCGAGCCAGTGCAAGAGCTCATAGAGCTCACTATTGTATAGAATGCGGAAATCTTCGCCAACTAGCGTTGGACCAAAGATCTTACGTAGGACTTTTCTCTCGAATACTCTCAAGGCTGCTGCATCAGTGCTTAATAAGGTTTATGCTCTGCGCCATAAAGAANNGTCTTGTAAAATATTAGTTTCAAAGTGATCCTGCGCTTGATCTCCAGACTGACATCATTTTTGATGGTAACGGCGGAGCCATGATCGACAAATTCCTTGACTACATCAAAAGTACAATTATCGGCAGTAATCTGAGTATCAGTACACCGCACTTCTCTACTCGTCGAACATATACTTTTCCTCATTTACTGCCAGACCCATCTTAGTAGACTTCCGTTCAATAGCACATTGGGGAAGCCTCAGTTGAATTTGGATAGGAGATACAAAAATCGGGAGACACCTATCTGACCACTATCTGACATTCTGTCATTCGGCTCTTATGGGATTGAATTAAATTGATTGTATGGGACTAACTGAATACACTGAATTGACTAGTCATTTAAAATTACTCTCTGCCAGTCCTGTGAAAATCCTTTAAGATGGGGCCAGAAACTTTCCATGGAATTAGGGCAGACGTTTGAAAGAGCATGCCTAACGAAATGAAGATAAAGAGAGACAAATATTCTTCTAGAACTAACTCGGTTAAAGGCAATCGGAACTTTTTTTGTGGAACATTCCAATAGAAGCAGATCTGAGTCATGCATCAGACTATCAAGAAAAGTCTTAGTTTAGAAACTGGTCTTTTAATAGATCGCGGTAGACTCAGGGTACGCTTATTTAAAATCGGGGTTGTATCAAGCCCAATAGAGCTAGGTTGGATATTGTTATTGTTAAAATCGAGCAGATTCTTCAAATTTGTTATGGCGATAGGCTTGAAGGAGATATTATAGGGATACCCTATAAAGTATCGTATGTTCACAGCACTAAGGCAACTCTTTAACAGACTAAGCCAGGCAAACAGAGGATATAGTTTAATCTCATGTATAAAATTAACACACACAAACATGCATAAATGATGTGAGATACTACGTCATAGACCTGACTGAAGTGTTATAATGACCAATTACGTCATGTATGTATGTATGTATGTATGGATTTTATTCATCAAATACATTTTCAAAAGCCAACAAATATTTATAGTCCTGGACAGAATAGAGAAATTTGTAAAAAAAAAAAAAATTATGACTTACCGAGTATGTGTACCTTCTGCCAATGTGCATTAAGACATGAATTCATATTCTACGATTATATTCATTGGAAGTGATTAATTTGCATTGAAATATTTTGTTTCGATTTTATGAAGATGTTTGTTTTACAACATTTGATTGCAACATGTTTAATTTTAATGCCACAAATCGAAAAAGAGTGCACATAGACTGGGGGAATCTTCTCTTTGCTGCTGCTATCGAAACATTATTACAAACATTAATGGCTGTACGAGTATAGCGTTCAAAGAAGATCGTGTTAGAAATATTTATTATTCCAATGAAAATACAACAAGAATACAACAACAACAACAACAACAACAACGACAACACTACGATTCATACAATATTTACAACACCCAGGCAGGCATTTGAGGGAATATTGAAACAAAATAATGGCAAAATGCAAACGGCATTGGGTGCCATGCCAGTGTCCACATGGAGGGGGGAATTTATGTACGGAGGAGTTTATTCTTCATCCATTCTATATTGAGTTTTTAAATATTGACTCACTCGCGCGCTCTCTCTCTCTCCCTATTTCTTTCTTTGGCTACATAATGAAATTGTTTATTAATGCCTAGCGTTGAGATGTTTATGACTGTCAGTTTTATAAGGCTGTCAAATGTTTTATTAAATGTTCCCGATAATGTTTTAATAAGACTTTTAAAATTCATTTTTATTTCTTTCAAATGGCTTTACCATTTCAATTACAATTTACTGTGGCATAAATTAAAAACAGAAGGAGAACAACAACATCCAGCAATATGAAGTGTTAAGAAAATTTTTATTTTCTATTTGGACCATGTCCATGGAATGTATTTTATTGTGTTGCATAGAAGAAAACGAAGATATTTTTTTGGGAATTTGAAAATATTTGTGGAAATCAAATGTTAATTTTTAATTGGCCTTTCTGTAATTTAATTAATTATCACCACTTTTTATAGAAAACACATGGAACAAGGATTTTGGTAAAAACCTTCACTCCATGGGCCATCACATGTTGTTGCTGTACCTCTTCTATCATACATAACATCACGCAATTGGTCATTACAACACTTTCGTAAGGATTACCATCTAGTTTTTCATATCACTCATGTTGTGTGTGTTAATTTTATACATGAGTGGCGGGACCCACGGTTTAAAGTCGACTTCGAATGGCAGATTATTGAGAAACTTCTAGTTTTTATCAGAAATCTGCTGAGAGTTAGTCGCTGAAGAACTTTTTTTTCTTATTTCGTTTATCTGGAAATGTCGCATTGTACAACAAGATATTTTATATGTAGCACGACAACTGGGTTGTTCTTTTCTTCGTACGGATCCCAAAATACTACCCTGCGGCTGCTGTGAACTTTCAATCTCCCATTCTTAATAACAAATAACGCTTTTCTAATTTTTCATTAAATCCTCTGTAGGCTCGCAGGCTATTACATAGTTTGTTGGCTTATTAGATGTGAGACCACAGTTCGAACTCAAAGCCGACATATCCCACAAGAGATTTCTGGCAAAATCCTGAGGGTAAATAAAAAATCAAAAAATCTTTTATTCGGAGTAACCATTAAACTACTGTAGGTCCAATTATGAATCGAATTAACACACTACATAAGTGAGGTGAGAAGCTTGATCTTAATACTGACTGTTTGTAATGACCATTGGTACAATGTATGTCATGTAAATGATTGAAATGTAACTGCCATGAAGACTACTCTCGTTTTTCTTTTCTCTTTCATGATCGAGTTTTCCAACCGATAGGAAACTTATGCAGTAGTTATGCCATCTATCAGTTTAATTTTGAAGCATCGGTTATTTCGAATCTTGACAATACTTATGTCATTTCATTCTGTCATAAAATTCATTGCCTTATCTCCACTGAACGTAATGAATTGAATAATTCAAGACTTGAGCATAGCTGGGATTTATTGGTCCATCGAGAAACTGCACGCTGATGTCGGTTTTGCCAAAAAGAAAAAAATCATCTTTTCGTGTGAAGCCGATTTTCATCTTGGTCGGTACGTTAATATGCAAAATTGCCGTATTTGGGGCTCAGAAGATCAACACGTGGTCTTACAGAGACTAATATACCCATTACAAGTGGATTTTTGGTGCTGCTGGCAGAGCGGAGGCATCATTGGCCCATATTTCTTTGAAAATACGGACGGCGCAACCATTATGGTCAATAGAGAAGACACCTATCGCACCATGATAATAAATTTTTTTATACCCGCTCTTCATGGTATTGATGTGCACAATGTTTGGCTTCAACAGAATGGTGCAACTTGCCGCATATCTCATAACACAATCGATGTATTGCGTCAAACTGTTTTGTCAAACCGTTTAATTAGCCGATATGGTGATATCAATTGGTCGCCCAAAAGCTAAGATTTGACACCGTTGGACTATTTCCAGCAGAGCGCCGTTGAAGAAAAATGTTATGCCGACAAACCACAGGCAATTAAGCATTTGAAGGCCATCATTCGCCATGCCATTGACGA
This sequence comes from Sarcophaga bullata, assembly GCA_005959815.1. Lineage (NCBI taxonomy): Eukaryota > Metazoa > Arthropoda > Insecta > Diptera > Sarcophagidae > Sarcophaga > Sarcophaga bullata. Next base: position 237,381 of record QOCX01000193.1, on the reverse strand, counting down.
GATACGACACCATACGCTCGAAAAAGGGCATGAAAATTGGTCTGATCGAATGAAAAAAATGAATAATTTCGGCAAAATGTTCAAACGGCTTTTGTTTTTGTTTGCAATTTTAAATTTAAACTTTTAAATTCCCCAAACTTCACATTATCTATCGTCCTGTCTAGAGTTCTAGAGAATTATTTTCATATTAATTTTCAAAAGTATTGTTCTTCCGAATCTATCAAACACTGCAAGGTTTAGAAAATAATATTTAGGTAGGCATAGTACCATGATCATGTGTACAGTATATTGTGTATTCTGTTAAGTACATAACATTGCTCTGTTAATATTAACATTGTCGCATATATCTTCCCACACATAGAAATCGATTTAAGTGTTGTGATCAACAAGAATATGTGAGAGGTTTGTCAGCGACAATCGTTTGTGTACTTAACGATTATATAATCATTCATAATTCTCATTTAGTTCATTACTATTTACGAATAAGTAAATGAAATTGTCTTTGGAGGGTGGGCGGTGGTGGCAATACTTAAAACTTGTCGGGCAAAACAAAAATTTACTTGCAAATGGATTTACAATACCAATATAAGCCAATGTTCCCAATCCATCTCTCAATTCTCTACATGTGACAAAGACCCAATTTAAATTCAATGTCTTGTAAAGTAACCACATATTCATGATGGTTCCTAAAATGCCTACTGCAAGCCTATTGCCCTGACATCATATTTCAGAATGCTACTCAGTATCAACAATAACAATTGCCTGCCTTAACGTCTTTAATTTAACAGTCACTGGTGAGGGGTAAATTGGCTTCTGTAAGACCACTTGTGGGTTTTCTGAGCTTCAAATACTGCAATTTGGCTTATTAACGTGTACCCACCTAGATGAAAATGAGCTTCATTCGAAACGATGTTTTTTTTTTGGCAAAATCGACATCATCGTGCAGTTTCTCATTGACCCAATAAATTCAAATTCCAGTGGAGATAATTGATTGAACAGAATTGATTGTGACAGAATAGAATAACAAAATAGTATTGCCAGATTCGAAATAACCGATGTTTCAAATTTACATTGATAGATGGCCCACCCTATACATAGCATACATACATAATTGGGCATTAGAACCCTTTAGTCAAGAATACGAACCAGTTTCTCAACCCACCTAAGTTGTGTGTGCTAATTCTATACATGAGTGACGAGACCTACAGTCGACTCTGAACTATTTTTGAGAAACTTGTCATGGCAATTTTATTGTATTCACTCTCAGATGAGAGGAAGTCGCCGATGAATTTATTTCTTCATATTTTCGTTTTGATATCTGACCTGGGGCTTAAACTAGACTAGGGACTCATCCTATATTTCCAGCATTTCATCAATAATAGCATTAATAGTAGCTTTCAAGGCTGGAATTGTGACATACTTGTGCCCGTATACCAGAGACTTCATGTAAACTCGTCAAAAATTTTGATGGAATCGTATGGTTTTTTAACGGCCAATGGACTGCTTCTAATATGGCGGAATATTTCCTCACTAAACCATTGCGAAGCAATTTCTACGGTTCAGTGTTCGCGCTTGTTTTCTAATTGAACAAATCGAACGCTTTAGATCGACACCAAGAATTAATTGAAAAAGTGGAGAGAGATATCAAAGCTCTTCTTGTTTCTCTTCTTTTTAAAGGTGAACCGTTGTTTACAAAGTAATTGCAGTTTCAATGCGACCTCTATGAAAATTTTCCATCGAAACCAACCAAACTATTTGAACAGTGACAGTTAATACCAACCAAGCACATGCAACTCGAACACAGGCGTAATAAAGGTACTGTAATGACATCATATTTCAAGATGCTTCTCAGTGTCAACACTTACAATTGCCTGCTCACGTGTTTCCTTCGGAAAATGTGTAAATGCCCTTACAGGTTCCAATATGTGCTGCCATGGCTATAGAATCTAAATGTTAGGCTTGTCACGACCCTTCTTTCTAAATAAGTATACTTTAGATCCGCAGGTTTCAGAAAGCGAAGAATTACAAAATATTGTAAAGAATACTTACTCAAACAATTAAAACTCTAAAGGCGTATGTAAAACATAATGCTACTGACATTTATGGCAAATAGATGGAAGGATAAATTAAAACAAATTCATGTGGGCTGTCAATATAGCCGAGAATAATTTACAGTGAAACCTTTATATCAATAATCCATTGTGGTGGGTGTTTTAACAGTTTTCTATCAAAATTAAACGTCCAATTGTAATAAATTAAAGCATAACAACAGACAATTAAGTGCTTAGAAATCAAGAAATTTCATATGCAAATAAGACACTTAAACAAGAAGACAAGAACCATAAAAATTAGCTGTCAATCTAATCAAACGATCAAAAGCTTTCAATTTGTGATCCTAAAACAGATCGAATTACCTCAAAAAAAGTCTTTGAGGAGTGTTGGTTAACGAAAGGCCCGTTTAAATATTCATTGAATATTATGGGCCAGCCAGGACAGCCATTGTGTTAGTAAATAATGTTTTGATACAATAAAAATAAAAAGTTTTTAAACAAAACAAAACAATTAAAACATTGGAAATTATTTCGATCACAAATCGAAAGGAATATGGTGGAGTCCAAGTTTAACTTGAGTGCTGATAATGTTATGCGCAATGCTATGCTGTCCGCTGTAAGGGACCCCATGGGCATTTGCCATAAAAAGGGCGTTACAATGTAATCGTATATATTATGGCATACAAACAACACCAATAACAACTAATTTTAACAAGAGCCATCAAAATCGAAATCTAAAATAGAAAAGAAAGAAAACCATTCACGACAAGCATAGCATCACACTTTCAAAAAAAAAAAAAAAAAAAAAAAAAAAAAAAAAAAAATGTTTTAAAACCCGGCTAAAATTACAACAACACTAACTGGTCTAATAAAAAAAAAATGTTGTTGTAATAAAAATCAAAAAACTGAGAAAAACAAAACAAAAACAAACAAAAAAACATCTCTTAATTCACAACCCTAGCTTTGAAATAAAAAGAGCACAAGAGAAAACATATCAAATACGCGAGTATTTATTAATTGGACCAGTAACTGATCCCTTCAAATAGATTAGAAGGCTTATTAAATACTTGAGAGAACAGTGTCTGTCCACCAGCACTCTACTCACTTACATTCCGCCTCTAACTGACTGACCCATAGGTGATGTGTTGCCGGAGGCTATAAAACAGTAGAAAGTGATTTTGGCTACTCAATTAGTCTAGAGTCCGTGTAAGTTGTTCTTAAAATGTTCGGCTTGTAATTTAAAATTCGTTTGTAATTTGAGAGAGAGATTTAACGGCTTTAAGAAAAATTTCCAGTTTTCTTGGCTTACCGAATATCATGCATTCCGTTAGAGAAATTTTAGTTTAAAGAAGTGAACGAAATGAAAGGTAAATTGGTATGAGATTTTCCATTCGTATCATTTATGGCCTTGGTTCTAAAACATTTTTTTATAATAAGGAGTGTGCACGAAAAAATTTGGGAATACTCCAAGGCTTAGATTTTTTACTATGATTGTGTATCGAACCAGAGTCATGTAAAGTTGGATTTACCCATGGTTTCGTAACAAAATTTTGACAAGAGTTTGACGTTTCTCTTTTTGAGAGAGAGAGAGAGAGAGAGAGAGAGACAGACAGAGAGAGACAGACAGAGAGAGACAGACAGAGAGAGAGAGAGGAAGAGGAAGAGAGTAAATTTTTTTCGGAACAACATTAGCTTGAATTAGTTTAATTTTAATTTTTGATGTGAAACAATTGAACAGTGCTGCCAGATATTTCAATGATGTAAGCAAACCATTCCGTGCTATACTGATGAAACATATTGTGGAAGAACCCTAGAATGGAATTTTCTGAACAGATTGGAACATTTTCGAGTTGCTTCTAAGCGAAACTTTACACTATCGCAAGTAGTTTTCAATTTGGACAGGAAATAAAGAGGAGGAGACAGCGCTCAGCGCACTTAGCTCCAGAGCGTGAAAATTAAAAAGTTAGCCATTATTGGACCCCACAGTCACATAGGAATTAGCAGCATTGAACAGGCAGATGAGCTTAAAGATAGGATAGCTCCCAGGCCTTAGAAGCCAGGACTTCTGTGTGAGGTAAGGAGAATAATTTGGAAGGATACTCAGGGCAAACATTCCGCCCAACTCAGGCGGATTTGAGTCAGCAATTGCAATGACAAATGAACTGATATCACCAGACTGGCATAAACAGCGTCATGTCGATGTAATAAATGACACCGAATGACCTCCAATTGATTGTGAATGTCACAAAAAACTTTCCAACTTTCAGACTGGGTCTCAGATGAAAGCTAATACCAACAGATCCGATTTAGAAAATAAAACATCAGAGGAGCAATCCATTGACTCAAATTGAAAAAGCAGTTCCAATAGCAGTAATTTATGCCATTGAATTACGTGGGAAAAATATCTTCGTTGGAGAATTAAGTACCGCCACCACATTATAACATATTCTTCCAGGTGGTTAAGTTCTCTTGAAGTCCTTCAAAGACTATAAGCGAAATGGCAAGTCTGAGAGCCTACAGAAACAAGGGGACAATTTGTTCGATTCTGTAGACTTACAAAGTATGAAACAATAAGCCAATGTGGTTCCTGCTTTATAAAGAGGAATATCTGATAAGCTGCTTTACTTTTACAGAGTACTTTATGGGTTATTGCGCCCAGAAGTGAAGCTTGAACAAAATTAGTTACTATAACCAAGGCCAGACCGTTGCCTTACGTCTAATAAGCCAACACACTACCTACTAGACATTGGCGACAACAACTACATACATGCTTGCATAATTGGACATTTCAACGCTTCAGTCAGGATTACAGCCTAGCTTCTTACATCACTTATGTTGTGTGTGTTAATTTTTTTTACATGAGTGGCTCGACCTACAGTTTGAAGACTCCGAACGAAATAGGTTTTTTGGTAAGCTTTTCATGGCAATTTTATTTACTCTCAGAGAGTTTTTACTAGAAATCTGCTGAGAGGAAGTTGCTAAAGAATTATTTCTCTTCACATTTCGCTTTGTTGGAGATGTCTGACCTGGGGCTCGTGTCTAATAAGCCAAACACACTACCTACTAGACAACGGCAACGATTTCGGCGAAGAGATATCTGTTCACTTAAAAAAGACAGTTTAACCTTGGAGAAAGCTAAGCGTTAAACTAAACTACGTTCTGTTTATCACAATGTAGTATAATACTCGCACCAGGGTTTAAATAAGTTCCCTCTACTGTATCTCGGCACCTTCCTCTCAGCAGATTTCTGGCAAAAACTCAGAGAGTAAATAAAATTGCCGTGAAAAGTTTCTAAAAAAATCTGTCTGTTGGTCCCGCCACTCATATACAAAAAATTAACACACACAACATAAGTGGTGTGAAAACCTAGGCCGTAGTCCTGACTGAAGTGTTGTAAAGTGTTCTTAACATTCGTTTAAGACTTGCGAAAAAAAAACGATGGCTTCAGTTCCGTTTGATTTTATTACCAACGTAATGTGATGGCAGTTACGAGCACGACACAACTGCCATAATGATGAAGTTTGTAATTTGTAATGTAATGGTGATGTAGTGTTGCTAACAACGATAATGATAATGATGTTGATGGCAGATTTCTTACAATGTTGTTACGAAACACAACTATTTTGTTAAATGATTTCTTTCTGCAAAAGAACATGAAATTAAAAAAAAAAAGAAAAGAAAAAAATGCCAAACAATTGTAAAATACTTGACGTATTTTTTTGTTTCTTTTTTGTTTCGTTTCTTGTTGTTGTTGTTGTTGTAAAAAGTCTATAAACAAAATCAAAAGTGTGAGATTCAACGACTTTTGGTCAATACCAATAGGCGATAAAAATCTATTGAATACGACAACAACAACAACAACACACATAAACATTGAAACACCATGGCAGTATTAACCTGAATTGAATTGGCAAGAGGAGGAGAAGGAGAAGGAGAAAGAAGAAAGAAAAAAGAGAAATAGAATGAAAATTAAAACACAGAAGAATCAGTCGATTGCAGACGGTCTCAAAGGCACATTTGTCAGAGTTATTGTTGAACGTTTAATGTTGCACGAGTTAAGTACACGAGCGAGGGGGCTGTGGCATCATCATCTGGCAGATATTATCGCCTATAAAAGAGTAATTAACGTTCGAAAGTTACAACACATAGCGTTTTGTAAAGGCATTTAACATTTAACCAGGCATACAGCGCATAGCCACAAAATTTTCTTACATTTCGTTCGAAAGTGAGTGCAAGATAGCCAGCAGCTGGTTGGTAAGACAGACGCATGAGGATGATGATGGTGATTGCTTAGCAGTCAGCCACATGCAGGATGGCTAGTGATTGGTCTGATGTTTTTGGGCAAACATTTGCCAGACAATCAATGCATGTGTTTGAATAACAAACAAATTTGGCTTAAGATTGTTTGAGGCTCTGTTAGCCAAGGCATGATGACTATTATTATTCCATCGATAGCCGTGATTTCGTTTTTTCTTCTTCTTTTTTTTTTTCTTCTTCTGGACAAGACTAATAAAAATTTGAAATTTATGATCACAATTAAAAATGTTTCTACATTCTTAGAGCACAGAGTACGTTCTTAGAGCATACGATCTGAAAACTTTTGTTTTGTTGTACGTTTTCTTTGTCGTTTTGTTAAACAATTTCTATTACTTTTGCAGTCAAGATACATTTCCTAGGTTTTGTTTTCTTCTATCCCCATAGGTATTCAGTAAATAATCAGGAAATGATTTGTTTTTAATAAATGATGAGTTGGAAATGATTTCAAATGCAAATATTTGTGCCACAAATTGGCATATTGTATGAGAAACTTTCCTTAATTTATAGCGTAGATAAGAAATTTATTTCCATTGCAAGAGGCTTTAACAAGCATTGAGAACCAAATTATGAACTCGTTTTCACAAAAAAAAAATTTTTTTACAAACAACATATGGCAACTCTGTAATTCTAGAACCTACTATAGTAGACTAGTAATCTGATCAGCTGGAAAAACTTGATTAATGAAACTCCAACAATGCAAAAAAAATAACAAATCAACTAGGGGGCGTATATTTCAGTGCAACTCTTCAGTTTGGAAGTCCTAAATAGGCCTCTATTTGGCAAAGTGGCTTTTAATATTTATTTATGTCAAGTACAAGTTATTCGAAGTACTTAACCTCAGTGAATGGCCCCATGTATTGCAAATCGTAATATTTGTGATCCACATCACTTTCCTTTATTGTCACGTTTTGATTTTTCCTGCAGTCCGACATCAACGGACAAGTTTAACAATCGGCAAATAAAGGGTTCTACACATAGAAAAAGCCTCTTGAAGAGTTTATAACAAAGCCGGATTTGTAGCTTGATTCGTAACCAAGGATTATATTTCGTTATCTGCAAAGCCATTTGGTTGTCTTCCGATAGCTTACCATCCATCCAGATTGATCACATTGTGATTGATGGGCTATAAATGGGCACATTCAAATCTTCAAATATCGGCTCGGATCTCTGCGTTTTCACAGACAAGATGTGATTAGGTATTAGAGCTTAAAAGTCTGCATGTTCCAGTACATTGCGCAAACTAGACAGGAAGAATCTGTGATCACAGCCGAGGCGTTCGCAGCTTAACTCTCATTAGTAGAGGCAATTAGCCAATGGGTCCTTGCGTACTACTAAAAGC
>QOCX01000193.1:179628-218136 GCA_005959815.1 Sarcophaga bullata | reverse complement strand
ACACTTTCGATCTGCCATCCGTAAAGACAATATCACAAATTGTGTCCATAATTTCGGTTGAAGAAACCTCAACCGGGCTTCCAGAACGGCCAGTATTTTGCACGTCAGAATACAGTTCAGTAAAAAATGTTTCTTATGCTTTAATGAGCATACTCTCTGACCATTCAGTTGTCTGCAACAACAGGGTATCATATTATAGCGGGACATTGTATTATGGGCACGCAAGCGAGGCTCATTGGTTCTGGTCACCTAGCAAATCATTTCTGTAGAAACTGCAGAGATAACGAGGAGGATGGGTCTGTTTTTCAGCCCCAGTATACAGCCCGGTACTTTGTCGGAGCAGAAAGAGTTATCCGGGTGCCTACCTTAGGGTGGGCTATCAGTTTAAATTTGAACCATTGGTTATTTCGTATCTGGCAATATCGTAAAACTGGTTTCATTGTTGATGCATCAAGACGCAAGCGTGCTCGTACAGTGCATACACCCGAAGATATCGAAGCTGTGGCCAACATCAACTCATCGTCGTTTCTCAAGAATTGAACATTTCATGCACTAGTCTACGTCTGCAAAGTTCAACCTTTTCAAGAGTTGAAGCCGCATGACTATTCTCTTAATTTTCGCTACGCTAGCTAGGCCAACGAGAAACCAAAAAAAAATTTCTTTTCAGATGAAGCTCTCATTTTCATCTTGATGGATACGTTAACAAAGAAAATTGCCGTATTTAGCGCTTACGAAATCCACACGTGGTCTTACAGAAGCCAATGTGACTGTTTGATGCGGCTTGTGGAGCGGAGACATTTTGAATCAATATTTCTATGAGGACGAGGCAACCATTACGATCAATGGAGGCACTTTTCGCATCATGATATGCATTTATTTTGTACTCGCTCTTCATGGTATTGATGTGAACGATGTTTAGTTGCAACAGGATGGTGCAACTTACCATACATCTCATGCCACAATTCATTTATTGTGTTAAACTTTTGATGGCCTTGTAATTAGCCGAAATGGCGACGTTATTTGATCGCTAAGAAGCTGTGATTTGACATCGTTGGACTATTTTTGTGGGGGCCATTTAAAAGAAAAGTGTTATGCCAACAATTGAGATAACGCATTTGAACGCCAACATTTGTGTTGCCATTACTGAGATACGACCCCATACATTGGGAAAAGTGCACGAAAATTACAACGATCGTATTAGGTCCTGTAAGGCCAGCCAAGGTAACCATATGAATGAAATCATATTTCAGTTCTAACCGGAACACAATTGTACTTTATCGTTGTTGTTTTATTAGATTTTTAATTTTAACCTTCTTAATGGCCCATCCTTTATATGGAGAATCTGAGTAAACTGCGGTGCATTGATATTGGCAGTTTATTGGAAGCTGCGAGTAGTTCCTAAATGCTCTTAAATGGGAAACAGTGGTAGCACAATGGGCACTGTGTGTGGTTCACAGTGTATCTCCTCATACTCCTTGAGTGGATAGCCACTTCTAACTGCCTACCTATCGAGTGTAGGTGGGATGAATAATACTCATCGGACGCTGCGAATGGGCTAAATAATACTCATCAGAAGCTGCGAGTGGTTCCTAGACTCCCTGTGATAGCACAATGGGCATTGTGTATGGTTTACAGTGTATCCCTCATACTTATTGAATGGATAGCCCTTTAACTGCCTCACAATCCCGTATAGGTTGGCTAAATAATACTCATCGGAAGCTGCGAGTTGTTCCTAGACTCCCTGTGATAGCACAATGGGCACAGTGTATCCCCGCATACTTCTTGAATGGATAGCCACTTCTAACTGCCTACCTATCCCGCATAGGTTGGCTAAATAATACTTGAATTATTTATTAAATTAAAATTTATTTTAAAATCTATTGTTGCCATAGTATTTGAAAAACAATTCAATTTCATTTAAACAAGAAAAGCTTTTCAATTACATCGCAAATGATTCCGGCAATTACATACATTGTCTCGCATTAAAAATTAGATTTTCTTTTTAAAATTGTTTGTATTTTATTTATAAATACAATACAGGACAATGGAATACAATAAGTATCTCAAAGTTACAGACACATAAACATTTCAATAACTTCTGCTCAATAGAACAATCAAGTGATAGAGGCCAGAGGATAGAGTCAGTGAGGGAAATGGCATGTATTTCTTACCATTCGATAGCCATTTAAACTGTGTACGGAATAAATACTTTACTTGCACATTTGAAACATGCATGTATCACAAGTGAATATAATCGTTCCATGGTTACAAAACAGATACAATGCCGCATGCAATGCAATGCGATGCGATGCGATGCGATACAAGTACCATATGGTCCACTTACAACAAATACTTTGGTACTTGGTGTGTAACATATCGGTTAAGCATTTATAAGAGCGTGTTCATATGAATGAATGTGTCAAATATTAAGTGTTGCTGCAAATATTGACAACATTTGAGAACAAGGAGCCAACAACACAAATACACGAATGCTCGCATAAGTAGTATTTGGAAACAGTTTCATTACAATGGCGGCCATGAGACAAACACAACGAAATGATCAAACGAGGACAAATGTTTCTACAGAGCAATACTTAAAGGAGTTCATTCGAAGAAAGCAAAATAGATGCTCTTAAGACAAGATAGGTCCATTGTAAGATCGCAATATCATCTGCTTAGTAGATGCTTAGTGTTCTTCCTTCTCCTGCAATACAACACTGTACCAAAGAGGTGAAACACAATTTTCTTTTCCTTTCTTCCGTCTCTGCAACTACTACAGGAGTGAGTCATTGATCATGACATTAATACTTAAGTGTGTATACCTTCTACCATATACGCCTTCTATCTAACATTGGCTATCATTTTTCATGTTGCCTATCTTGTTTAATTTTCTTACAAAAATGAGATGTTTACCCCCACAACTGGTCAGTCCATTCGCCCTATAGTTTTAAGGAATATCACTGAACACCGTTATCCATAGCGTATGGCTTAGTTTCTGGTCAAGGAAAAGCATCTTAAAACGATCAGTGATCTTATGAAGCCAATACTAGCAAAGGCACACAGGTTGGCGGGGAAAGACGGCTTGGGTGAGAACCCATGTAAAACGCAACCTGTCGTGTTTACTCGGAAATACAGAGTACCGAGGTTCATCATTCCAAAAATGAGCGGAAGGGCTCTGAGACTCTCAAACTGCCTAGAATAAGGAACACGGAGGAAAGTATATCTTATACGCTTATAAAAATACGTTTGGAAGTAGATGGGGTCTACAGTCTCGTAGCTTTCAGTGGGTGGTATACAACGGTTGTACTTCCTATACTCTCCTACGGGGAATTAGTGTGGTGGAAGGCTATACGAAAGAGAACCTACCTTTCTACGCTGCCACGCTTGAACATCACGGATGTCGCAGAGTGGCCTTGCGGTTATCTTATCTCTACAACCATTGGACATCCTTCCTTGCCTAAAACTGCATTGGGGCTTATGTTCTCAGATATGTTTGTGTCATGTACGGTGGGTTACACTTCAAAACTGTGTGTAGTAGAACCGAATCTGTCGGTAGATACAAAACTCATACTCCCACGCCTGGAGAATGAATTGCTGACACTGTCATCAATTATGGTGATAAAACGATTCTCACCAACGGCTCAAAAATGCAATGTAGAACTGGATCTGGGGTCTATTCCAATAATCTCTCCCTGAACGGGCCAGCGTATTTTAATATAATTTCCACCAGTGCTGTGCAGAGTTAGTGTCAGTGAGTTACCTCATTCGTTATTTTCTCAGCAAAATTAATGAATACCGGGACCCGGATGGTAAAACTGACTCTCTCTTTTGTTTCTCGCGGAAGTTCTGAAAATGAGTCTGCGATTTTGGTTGTAATCACACGCAACATATTCACACGACTTCGGAAAGAGAGTCCTTAAGTTTCCCGTGAAGGAAACGTAATTAAACTGAGAATAAGTTTTGTCCCACGAAATATAATTTACAATCGTTGAAGGTACTGGACTTTAACGTTCTTTATTAGGACACACCAGTCACGATATGGAGCCTAATCTCTTCGTTAGTAAAATGGCTATCAATTTAGGCGCTTAGTGTGAAACTACTTAGGTTGTTAGCTGACGAATGGATTTAAGATCGCAGGATTTAAGTCATGAGCACTACAGAAAACATAACCTGCAATATTTTGAAGGCGTTATGGTTACGAAGACTAAGGTTTTACTGGAACTTAATAGTCGTCAAATAACGCTGCTGGTACAACAGCATTGATAGGCGAAAGGCGAACCTTTTGAGAATTCAAGACACACTTTCTGGATTGGGCTAAGTAGAATAATATAGAACATACTCCAACCAAACTGGCAGAGCCACTCATGTATAAAATTAACCCACACAACATGGGTGGCGAGAGAAACTAGGTAGTAATCCCGACTAAAGGGTTGTAATAAGCAATGTATCCTTTAACCAAATGACTAAGTCATCAGTGCTCTTGAGAGCTCTTTGAAGAATTTCTTGTTTGTTTGAAATGCCTGTTTACTACAAGATTCTAAGAATGACGATCTAATTTTCCATGAATAACTGGGCCACCCAGCAAAACAAAAAAAAAAAAAAAAAAATTTCATGCTAAAGAACGCCTTCCATTAGCGCTCTGTTCCAGCAGATGAAATGAAATGAATTGAAATAGAGCAGCAATGACACTTGAAATCAAAACAATTTTCACTAAATTGAACAAATAATGTTTAAAATATCATTGTGTACGACTATCCGTTCCTCCGTCCGTCCGTCCGTGCCGAGTAACTTTTCCCGCCCGCCAGACTGTCTGTTTTTGTAAGAGCTGGAGAAACATTGAATGACGTACTCGCACTTCAAGAGGGGGTAAGAAGTCGAATTAAAAAAAAAACGATAAGTAAAGTTACACACATGCGTCAGCTAATGCAGCTAATGATATCCGTCCGGAATCCGGAGTTTTACTTCTGCCAAAACAGTCTACAACACATACATACAAACACACATACATACACTTCATATTTATAGTTGCCAACATGTAGTATGCACTTGAATAAGAATGTTTGTGTCTTGAGATAATGAAGGGCACGCAACGGAAATTGAAGAGGACACACACGTTGCCATAAGGATGCACTAATAATAACACACAGACACACACACATACCATTCAAGGAAAACAAACGAAAGAAATAAGAGATGAAAAAGAAACGAAAATTATAAAATAAATATTGAACAAGAAGCATGAAGAAAAGACAAGAAATGCATGAAAAAATTCAATTGAAAAGAGAGAAAAAAAGGAAAAAGAAACGCATTTTGTTGTTTTAAGAAAAATAAATAAAGGAAACAACAACAACAACAACAACAACAACAACAACAACAACATAATCAACAACAAACGGAAAGAATATGATGCCAATGATGGCAATGATGACATTGAGCAACAACAGTAGCCCGTTAGTTTACTGGTGTCAGCGTAGAGTACGTAAAACTGATTTTCTTTGGTACACAATGAACATGGAAAGCCAAAATGAATGATGAATCGAAGAGGCGTCTTGTAACTTGCAAAATTTCAAATTAAAATGAACGAAAGTATGCACACAAATGCAGTTTTGTAATTGGAATGAGACTACGTGCACTACAGCTTTATGTCCATCAAACCATTCTGGATATACTTTCTAGGATCTTCGTTTGTGATATCCATGAGTGGACTCCAAACGACGGAATTATTTTTTTTTTTTTTTTTTTTTTTGAGAAACTTCTTGCCAGAAATCTGCTGAGAGAAAGTCGCCGAAGGAATATGTTTTCATATTCGTGGCCTCATGTCTAATAAGCCTGCACACTAAACATTTACTAAACTACGGCGATATCTGCCTATTGCTAAACAGATATAAACAGAACTAATGGGTGCCAAGCGCCCTTGTTTGATGGACAGAACAGAACACAAAAACTTGACGCTATTACTGGCCTTTTTTTACTGTTCAAGACAGTCTGGCAACAATGTTAATCCCAATTCTCGTCGCTATTTGCATCAAAGGTATCGCACTGAATTCTGTAAGGCATGATCGTATTGCTCACGGTACCATCCTACAAGAATGGGCAGATGTCTCTAGCAGAAGCAAAAAAAAAATCTGTGCTACTTACAATCAATTTTTAATACGAACTTCTTCAGGCTTAGGATTTTCAGTTTACAGTCCTTCGGTACAACGTAACCTCAATCTATATTGATGGTTCAGGCGTTTTCTTTAATGGTCACGCATCCTCAATTACTCTGATTCTAGTTACTACGACTGCAGCATCTTTCAAGCGCAAGATCGTTACTATACATAGGGCTGCGGGAATATTAGTGCGATTATTGTCAGAAGCAGCAACATGGCTAGGTCGACGTATGGGGCCATATAGTACAGATTTTAAGTCACGGTGAAATGCTCAGAAGGAGTGTTCTTTAATCAACTAAGAAATGAGCATCGAAATTCAGTTGGAGTCTTAATTGATACAATTATTGCCAGTATTAACGCTTCAATAAAAGTTTAATGCTTGAGGAAAACGAAGCACCGAGACAAAATTTTCTTCTTACACCAAAGCTACTCAGGATGTGTTGTATTCAAGGAAATGCTCCAGAAATGTGTCCATGCCCTAGCGGAATAGTTTTAAAAAGCAAGCTTGGAAAGGATTGGAATGGGAATGCTTAAGACTAGATCAGGAAGGAAAATAAGGAAGTCATTAGTACATAGCACCCGCTCTCTACGAAATCGTTATTTTTGGTAGGAGCACTCAGTGCTACGGCGGATCAAATATATTCGCTAATATGATCACGACATGTAACCAATCTGCTCATAACTAATGCGGGCACATGACCAGAATAAATTTTGTATTGTGACATCGATTCTTGACTTCAAACAGCATCACCAAACATAATTGTCTGAACTTCAATAATGACATTTCAGAGCCTGATCATTTATGCCATGATTACTGAGCGATTGCAGCTAAGTAAGCCTTTTCTAAAGAGGCTGCAAAGATTCGAGATGTGAACCTACATCGGCATGCCAATTTAAATCAAAAACGGGCGAATTATCATCACAGAAAACTCTGGTGATATCATATTCTCGTGTCAATTAATAAAATTGGATATTTTCATAATGAAATGCGGACCAGGAAGTTTGTTATGAAGCTGCTTAAATTTAATTACAAAAGTATCGTGTGAATATCGCCCTGCCTGTATTGAATGACATCCAATAGTGAGACTAATTTGCTTAAAAATCGTTATTGTATATAGCAACGCATCACTGTTGACGGATTACCTAGTGATCACAGTGAAAGTTTCAAAAGCATTGATAAGAAATCTCCTACATTTTGCATCGTAGCTAGTTTTAGAAGAGGCAGCTTACAGGGAATTTTATGAATATCGTATCTCTAGATGTGTCTAGTGTGGTAGCAGCTTATAGATATGACGACAAAAGAAATGAGCGAATATTGCCATTTGGTGCCGGAAAATACGGAACTTTTGCTCTTGAGAGGAAATATATGCACGGTTGCGAGAAGAAAATTTCTGTGAAGATTGTTGATGAACTCACAAAATATTTCTGGACAGTGAAAGGAGAGATAGCCTAGCAGATGGTGTGTTGTTGTCTTGTTACACGAGAACCCGTGGTTTAAAACTTAGCTCAGACATATCAAAGAGAACGAAATATTAAACATCTGCCAGCAGTGTTCTGGCAAAAAGGCTAAGAGAAAATAACATCTCCATGAAAAGTTTGTCGCTCAGAGTCGATGTTAAATTATAGGTTCCGCCTGTCATGAATAAAATTATCACACTCGACATGGTTAGTGTGAAGAACTAGGTTTTAGTCCTGACTAAAGGGTTGCAATGAATAGTTTAATTAAGTAAGTGTGTAGCTAATCAACCAGTCGGCTTTTGGCATGATTTTAAAAATGTTTGTTTTAGTGAAGGACATAAATTTTTGGGGTATAAAAAGTGCAGAGAACAGAAATAAAAATAACCGGACATTTATTTCATACATAAAACACAATGTTTTCTTTTATTATTATATACATAGTATGTGGTGGCATGCCATAAGGCCTTTGTCTTTGTTGCAGCACACGTACGCCTCTAACTATGCTTATTCTTTTGCAAAAGCTGACGTCAAAGCAACGAGCCCAGTAAGGTTACAATCACATCACTCAGTCAGTCAGTTAATTCCGTAAAGAAGAAGCAGCAATTTTGTGCGTCTTGCATTGTTGTTGTTATAGTTGTTATTGTTGTACACCATTCGCCGTCCAACATGCACATTCATACTTATTGTCACACCATTTAACACTAACACGTGTTGTGTCATGGTTAAATGCGTGACATGTTGTTGCACCAAAAACAGCAGTAATAGAGTAGCAGCAACGGCAGCAGCCAGGCATTCAGCATTTCAGTAAACAAAGAAAAAAAAAAAAAAGAAAAGAAAACATTGTGGTTCCTTCGACTAACTGGGCTTTAGTTTTAACATCTTCGAGACGTTGTCTTGTTTCAAGTGCCAAAATTATACTGTTGCACACAACAGATAAGGATTGATGTCTGTTGTTACTGTAGTGACTGCCACATTTTAGAAGCAGCAGCAACAGCAGCAGCAGCAGCAGCCGCCTTAATTGTGTGTAATAAAGACTCATACTTAAACATGTACATGCTATGTTAGTAACCGTACATGAATGGACGCACTTCTTCGTTTATGGTTTGAAATTATTTTTCTTATAGCTGCAGTTACGTTTATTTTTGTTGTTGTTGTTGTTGTTGTTTGTTTGTTTAGTGTAATGTCTTGGCAATAATGGTTACTTAAGATAAGACAATAAATATTCTGCATACCATTGCCATTTATTTTCATTTTAAAGGAAGAAAAAAAACACAACAACAAACTTCACTATCAAGTTTGACAGTTTTTGGAGGTCAAAATGTCGTCTCCTTTCTCTCAACAACAACAACAACAAAAAAAGCGAATTCTTTTTTTTCTTTTTTTGGCAACTAAAAATTGGCTGCTAAAAGTCTTTGTTTCTTTAGCATCAAAAGATAACATTGAGACTGTATTGAATCAAAAAAAAAGACGCCGAACCAAGGTTGACATATTATTTTATAAACGTAAGGAAAAATCGTTTTCAATTACATACAAGGACACAATAAATCCCAAAAAATTATTAGTCAAGACACGCTAAACTTTGCTATTCTACTATTCTAATTTAATTAAATTAAATTTAAGTATCGTTTAAGCCCTTTAAGGAACAGGGTGTTGTATACTTTCTCTCATAAACATAACATGAGTGTTGTGAGAAACTACGTCATAATCCTGACTGAAATCATATAATTAGCAATTATGTACATATGTATATATGTATGAAAGAAAAACTGAAGGAAAAAATTAATGCGCCTTCATTTTTTAACCACCTATGTTCTCTAAGCTGTGCTTGCCACAAAACAATAATTTTTTTTAAACACTTGCGCTAATTGCACAGTCAAATAATTCATTTATTTTCATTTGTTATCTTCTTATTCTTTTTTTTTTTTTTTGGTTGTTATTTTGCTAGGTTTTCCTGCTAAAATTAATTGTAAAATTTTAATAGTTTGATAGTTGGTCCACCCTCGTAACAATTTATGAATAATTTCGAAAATGTGCCACCACCGCCACCACAACGACTTTAACAAACAAACACAAGATTGATCACACTTAAAGTTTTTCTATAATTTCATTACGAATGGAAACAATACCGTTAGGAAATTTATAAGTAATCAGAAAAAAAGATTTCAAAAATAAAGATTAAAAGAAAACTCTTCTCGAAATGATAAAGTTTTAAAGGAGTTGACTTGTCCAACTTCCAACATGTTGGCTGCAAACCCACTAAGAAAACCAGTGTTGTAAAACCGATAAAAGATATCAAAACAAAGCTGAGATTCTTAAGTGAAATAGAGAACAATCGAGGGGAAGCTGTTTAGATCAAGCCAATACCCAAAGCATTACGGGAGCCTTATCTAAAGACTGTAATACCAGACTGTGTTAAAGGATGGAAAATAATTCTTCGAGCCTATTTACACGGAATACAGAACTCTTAGTCTTTCACTACGGAATTCCGATCTTCAATAACGGCGCTTCAGTCAACTATTTCACACCAATGCAGAAGTCAAACAAGCACACCACCTACGATCTCATCTGTTCATATTCGGTCCAGCTGGGAGAACTTTCTTTATGACGATAATATCTACTTCTGTGCAAAATTTCTAAGACGCAAACGAACTTAGTCATAGTCGCTGTACTTTGGTTGTGTTGATCTATTAGGCATGAGGCCACGTTTAAACATCTTCAACAAATCGGAAATTTGAAAAATTTTTCGGTGACTTCCTCTCAGCAGATTTCTGGCAAAAACTCTGAGCTACTCATAGAAAAGGCAGGTAGCACGACAATTTATATAGAAGTTGTTGTGGATTTATCTGGAATGTCACTGGATTCTGGTTTCCATATGCTACGGACATCACTTCGTTCTGCCATATCAATGAGACATCTGTGATAACACTACATCACATTGGAATTCTGAGGCCTGTGTTTCGGAAAGTATGGTCATATCTCGCCATTTTAACCGCAGCCTGTGTTGCCGTTACTGCCACCCGAGAGACGCTACAGTGATACGACAGTCTTATGAACTGGGCTATGTCAATCGACTCCGAAAAGACTTCTGCCAATTTCAGCCATCAGTTAATATTTGCGGAGTCCTATATGACGACGCTGCATTATTTTTGCAAGATTTTTTTATCCAAAATGGATTTCCTGGAGCTTATTGCGAAGTCGTGACTCAATATCATGTAGTCACTACTTCCGATAGTCCCAAAAATCTTAAGGATACTTGCGTCACCAGTAATTAATCCATGCCACTGTCCAGTGGACCAGAGACCCCCATCTAGAATGGATATCCTGGATCTCATTGCGAAGTCGTGACTTAATATCATGTAGTCACTACTCTCGATAGTCCCAAATTTCTTAAAGATCCTTGCGTCACAGTATAGAATGGATATCCTGGAACTCATTGCGAAGTCGTGCCTAAATATTATGCAGTCACTACTCCCGATCCAAATTTCTTAAGGATACTTCCATCAGCAGTATTTGATCCATGCTACTGTCCAGTGACCAGAGACCTCCATCCAGATCGCTTTGAGAAGTCGTGTGGAATATGATGTAGTCACGCTCCCGATAGTCCCAAATTCTTTCAGAATCCTTGTATCACCAGCATTTGATTCATGCTACTGTCGATTCGACCAGAGATACCTAGCCCCAGCAATAGAAATTAAGCGGAAGCAGGTATAAAATTATAGCCGATGCAGTGAGCAAAGCATCGCTTATAATTATGCAGGAGTATCTTTGCAACAACCGTAATGGGTTCAAGTTAGTTGCTTGACAAGGTATTCTCACCGTCTTAGATATCCGTAGGTTAAGCTAGTTCTGAACACTGTTTTGAAGATCCCATTAATCTTCCCAGATCCGAGACTGCATTTTTTTCTTCACTGCATTTTTTTCTACTTACGTATAACAAGCCCAAGTATTCTATAATTTTCCAATTGGGTACCCCTTATCTTATAGAGAGAGAGAGAGAGAGAGACGGAGAGCGAGAGAGGAAATACAAACAACACTTGTTTTTATTAGAGAGATAAATGATTGGAAGAAAAGTTTTAAAGAGAGAGAGAAAAAAAAAATAAAGGAGTAGGGTTGGTAAAGCTGTCTTACGTACATGCGAGTGAGTACTTGTCAAAAATATACGGTACAATACGAAACTGTCATTTTGACAGTTAAACAAATGTAAATAAAAGACTGATACGTACATACTTATAACTAACGATCCATCCATCTTAACAACAACAACAATAACAAATATACGGAAACTATTGAAATATGCTGACTGGCACCACTAAAAAAAAAGGCAAAAACAAAACTTCGTTGGTTACTTGCAACAACTGGCGGTAAATAATTCGTCACTACACAAAAATACAGCTACACGCACCCTAATGCTCTTGCATACATTATGGGAAATAGGAAATCATTGAATGGTGCAAACAAATATTGTAACAATAAGCGGGGGTCGTTTAAAACTTTCTAACAATTCATCACATGAACTGTCAAAGCAACACTTGCATTGTATCTACAAACGTCGATCTGAGACCCGGTACGGGTACGGGAAATAAAATTTTCAATGATGACTGACGACGGTGGTCGTGGCAGTGGTGATATTTTGAATTTAACATTCTTTAACACGCATTGGATGCGTTTCAAACTCATGGTCACTGTTGCGTTAAAAGTGCGTAACGACCAAACCAATGCTAAGAGCTGTGCACACTAGCGCATGACTTCCTCCCGCTAGCAACCAAAAAAATTGAAAAAATAAGGTTGCCTGATGAAATGTTGAACAAAAACAAAAAAAAAAAAACTTCTCAAATGACTCAACAGTTTTTAAAAACTTGTATGTTGTGTGGCGAGCTGTAAAATTCTTGATCAGTATGTAAAACGTTGCGGTTGAGTTTCGAAAATTTTTTTTTGTTGTTGTCGTTCGTTTTTTTTTTTAAGACGACTTGATTTAATTAATTGAAATATTTTTCTTTTGCTGCTTTAAGTTCAAATGACTTGAGAAGGGAAGAACTGTTGTTTGTACACAAGCATTTTACATGTGACTACGCCCCATCTATTTATCTTATCAACCTTTAAGCACACTTGCTGTGAAGCATATTTCAACTTCAAATTAACCTAAAAATGAATACAGGGGATATTAAAATATTCATTTGATGAGAAAAAAAATTCAAGTTAGAACTATAGGGTGGGTCATCTATCGATTTAAATTTGAACCAACGGTTATTTCGAATCTGGCAATACTTATGTCATTCTATTCTGTCACAAAATTCCATAATATTAGCTCCACTGAACATAATGAATCGATTTAAGCTTCAGCAACGCTTGGGAGTTATTGGAAATTTATTTCCAGAACAAAGGCAAGTGGTCGGAATTTGCATAAAAATATCGTACAAAATTTAGTTGCAGAGAACGACCAACAGTGGCCGTTAAATGCAAGTTTATTGCTAAAGTTCATGACACTGGTTTCATACCAAGACGCGAGCGTGCTCCTACAATACGTACACGAAGCTGTGGCTGTCAGTATTTGTGAGAATTCAGCATCATCAACTTGTCATCGTTCTCTAGAATTGAATATTTCACACATCAGTTTACATAGAAAAGATCTCGTTATGACGTCTTACAAAGTTCAATTGGTTCAAGAGTTGAAGCCGCATTACCATCCGCCTGTTTTTGGTTCACTAGATGGGCCAACGAGAAACAACTACACACTAACGTTGATTTTGCCAATCATCTTTCCAGATTAGGCTCATTTTCATCTTGTTGGCTACGTTAATAAACAAAATTGCCGTATTTGGGGCTTAGAAAACCCACAGGTGATCTTACAGAAGCCAAAGCACCCATTACGAGTGACTGTTTGGTGCGGCGTGTAGAGCAGAGGCACCCTTGCCTCATATTCCTTTGAAGATGAGAGCGACACAACCATTACGGTCAATGGGGAGATCTACCGTACTGACAACCGATTTTTTTTTTGTACCCGCTCAACAGGATCGTGCAACTTGCCACAGATCTCATGCCTCGATCGATTTATTGCATCAAACGTTTGATGGCCGTAGTCTAGTAGGTTAATGTTGGCTTATTAGACGAAAGGCCAGGGTTCGAATCCCCGGTCAGAGATCATAAACGAAATATGAATTAAAAAATAATTTCGTCGGCGACTTCCTCTCAGCAGCAGAGTTCTGGCAAAAACTCTGAGAGGAAATAAAATTGCCATGAAAAGTTTATCAAAAAATCTGTCATTCGGAGTCGACTTTAGACTGTAGGTCTCGCCAATCATGTATAAAGTTAACGCACGCAACATAATTGGTGTGAGAAGCTTGGCCGTAATTCTGACTGAAGTGCTGTAATGGCCAATTATGTATGTATGGGTATGTTAATAAGCAAAATTGCCGTATTTGGGGCTTAGAAAACCCTCACGTGATCTTACAGAAGCAAAAGCACCCATTACGAGTGACTGTTTGGTGCGGCGTATGGAGCGGAGGCAAAATTGCCTCAAATTCCTTTGAAAATGAGAGCGGCGCAATCATTACGGTCAATGAAGGGACCTACCGTAGGCACCATTGCCTCATATTTCTTTAAAAATTAGGGCAGCACAAGCATTACGACTATCGCACTATGAAAACCAATTTTTTTTTGTACCCGCTCTTAATAGCATTGGTTTCAACAGGATGGTATAACTTGTCACACATCTCTTAGCACAATCGATTTATTGCGTTAAACGTTTGATGGCCGCTTAATTATCCTAAATGGTGAAGTCAATTGGTCGCTAAGAAGCTACGAATTGACACCTTTGGAATATTTTTTGTGAGAGGCCATTAAAGAAAAGTGTAATGCTGACAATCGAGATACAATTAAACATTTGAAAGACAACATTCGTGATGGCACTGCCTAGATACGACCACATACACTTGAAAAAGTCCATGAAACTTGGTCAAATCGAAGGAGGTACTGTGAGGCTAGGCACGGCAGCCGTATGAGTGGGTTACATGCAAAATGCAGATCCTAATTCCAATCATGAAAATGAAAATGACAATCGTAATGATATCATGCTCGAAACAAACAGAATTCAATCAACTTATAGGCCTTGTTGTAGTGCTGAGAAGCTTCCCTTTAAACAATTATGGACTATATAGGCTTAATCTTAATGAAAAGCTTGATTAGAAATCAGAATATTCATCCAATCTATGTAACACTTTTAAAGGTTAAATCATAATATTTTCATCAATTTTTTTTCTTTTTCATTCTTTTTCTCAGAACGTTTCTTCATTTTTTTTTCGGAATTGTGCTGACATTGAACATTTTTCAAAAAGGTGGCACATTTTCTATTTCCATTATGCGTCGTATGCTATTTATGAATACAATTTTTTAAGTGTTGTTTGAATATGTAAATGCATGGCGAGTTTTTTTTTAATTTTTCATTCATTCATTCACGCATTTATTCATTAAAAACAAATTCTTTTTTGTTGTTGTTGTTGTTGTTGTTGTTGTTATGTTTTAAGACCATGAACGTGTGAACATTTTAATGAATTTTTATTATTTTATTGTTGTAACCCTGCATGACGCCTTCACGCATAAAATTTATCAAAAATCTATTGGTTTTAATTACAACAACAACAACAACAACAACAAAAACAACAACATAAAAGAATTTTTGTAAATATTACGTAACAATTATAATCGCATTTATAAACAAACTGGTTCGTAGTATAAAGAATTACCTATCTGGAATTTGACCAATGTGCATCGATTAGAATAACTTTGAAGATCTCGAGGTTTGTGACTTATTTGCCGGGTTGTGAACCGTAGCCTCAAGTCTAATAAGCCAAACACTATATCTACTGGACAACAATGACATCGAATATAATAACTTTGAAGATCTCTGTGGGTTGTGACTTATTTGACCCGGGTGTGAACCGTAGCCTCGTCTAATAACGAACACACTAATCTACTAGACAACAAAACGAGTCCCAGATATTATCGTGAGTTTCAATACGTTTGATGCTATAATATACGTTATGTCTTCTTTATTTGAAGCGCATTCAATTTGTCCAATTTTCTATGACCCTGGCCTATAAATTGGGCTGAATTTAATCGATCGCATGTGCTATGTTGGCTATGAAGATCGGTGTACATTGTAGCTTCCTAACATACATCGGCGACTTGACAATACTTCACAAAAAAAAAACTCTAACGTTGTCAAAACTCACGTTCTCGTGGTCAGTTCTCATCATACCCACGAAAGGTGACCGTGATCGATCGTGTAAAATATCCAATGTGGCCGTGAGCTGTACGCTATGTTGTAGCGTTGTCCTGTTGAAACCGCATCTCGTTGGTGTCCAGATCATTGAATTCAGATCAAAAGAAATTGTTAATCATCAATCTATAATGCTAACCAACGTTAAGAATTCAAGCCAAGCAGTGACTTTTTCACTCCCTTGGATACCATGTGAATTTATATCCTCTCAGATTCGATTGTTTTATCATGCATTTGACAACTGCTCCAGAGCTCATTTACACGTGTTTCTGAGCCAGTTAAACATTATAGGACTGTAGGCCCAAGTCACAACCTATAACTCACAAGGCGTAGTTTGCGAAAGTCTAACGTACTTGTGGAGTTAGCGCAAAATCGACTTCCTTGAATACTTCTGCACACTCTTACAGATAGCGGAGATGTTTTCAGCAGATCTGGAATTTCGTTGGCGAAACATTGCTCATCGATTGTTTACTGGACTCAAATTTATCTACTAAACTGTGTCTATAATGCAATATGGTCCGGTTTGGTTGCAATAAGGTCGAGTGCGTAATACGTTGCATGAACAGAATACCATTGTGATAAAAACAATTTTTATTATTTGCACGTGCTTTCCAATTCTATATCCGTCCCGGGTAATTTGACAAAACAGACTGAATAAATGGCAACTAATTTGACAGATGTAGCTTCAACAAGATGGCCGTTTTCAATTCTTAAAGTTCGGTAGTGCAAGTTGGAAGACACGATACACGATGCGTTTCATAAGAACAAGCGTTGTAATGGTGTCATTAAAAGTATTTGATTTACTTCAAAAGGAACATAAACCGGTGATAGATAATAGCCACGTTTGCAAAAGAAAGCCGATGAAGCTCAATTCAAGTTCTAGAGTGATTAATTACAGTTTTCTGTATTAGGAACAGTTCCTCAAAAATCTATCGTTCGGAGTCGACTTAAACTGTAGGTCCCGCCACTCATGTAAAAATTAACACCCTCAACTTAACACCCTTCTCTAGGTTGTAAGATCATGCAGCAATAGCTTTTTTGCACATTTCGGGCGATATCTCGGCGATGACTTGACGAATGTTGGTGCTCAAATGTTTCTACGTAAACATACAAGGCATACGGCCACAAACTGCATGGAGAATCGATCGTGGCTTGAAGCGGCGTTTTCTTGAACCTTTTTCATAATGCTTACCACACCGTCACAGCACGGTGAATTGTTGGTAATGGTAGTTAGAGGGTCATTTTCGATAAAATACGGCCAAATACCATAAAACGCACCTTATGGTCTTAGTTAGTTCTTCCAGATGGAATAGCATTCCCTTAATCACTTCTTATTTCATCGTGAGCCTTATACGGCAATTTTGGTAGTTGACAAGACCATTGAAAGACAAATAAACGTGTCCATTTGTAGCCAGTTAGTAGTAGGTAGTGTGTTAGATTTCTAGATGTGAGACCACGGTTCAAACCCCAGGTCAGACTAAATGAAATATGAAAAATATTTGTTCGGCGTTTTTCTCTCAGCAGATTTCTGAGAATAAAATTATCATGAAAAGATTCTCAAAAAATCTGCTATTAGAAATCGACAATGAACTGTAGGTCCTAAAATGAATGCACACAACATAAATCGTGCAAGAAGTTATGTTGTAATCCTCACTAAAGAGTTACAGATGCCAATCCAAAAGCAAAATACGACAATATTTCGGCGAAAAAGTGGCTTAAAAAGCTGTGGAATCGAAAACTCAAACCGTAAAATTTCTTTAACAAGATTAGAGGAATAGAGTTACGATTCGGATTAAGGAAAAGAAATTTATTTAAAGGCACTCTTCAATTCTAACCGATTGCTTAAAAGCTAGTCTGGGGAGCCGTTTGTTAATATCATTTTACTATTGACCATGGCTCTTCTTGCATTTATACTAACACAGTACAAAAAAAAAGCAAACAAAACTTATTTTAAGAATATTTATGCTGTTCTAACATACAGTCACAGAAAAAAGTTTACATACACCATTTTATATAACTTCTAGGTTATGTTTTTATATACGATTTTGTCTTCAAACATTTTAAATTGTGAAGAATTTTGAAGAATTTAAGAAAAATCAACCGGAAAAAGTCAACATACAGTGGTGTACAGTGCTGTATGTAGACTTTTTTCTGTGACTGTAAATCTTCATAACTTTTTTTCGGTTTTTTCGGTTGTTTATGCTTTAAAGTACACGAATTAAAACCTATAATTACAGCAAATTTGTTACAAAATAGCCAGAGAGAAAAAATACTCTTAAAAAAATTTCCCAAAAAAATGATAAAAAAAAAATAAAGAAAACGTAACTGAAATTCCATAATTTCAGTCAACATCTGTTCATAAGTAAATAAAATCATAAAAAAAAGAAGAGAGACTAAAAACATTGTTATTTTATTACACTCTACAGAAGCATTTGTATGCTGTCTTATTGCAAATACTTACTCAAGTCGTGCATCATTAAAGAATCGCCTCCAGGAAACACCTGAAAAAAAGAAAAGAAAACAGATACGAATTGTAATGAAAAATTCAAGAAGAAGAAGAAAAGAAAGAGAATTTTTAAGATTTTCGATGCCAAATACAATACAAATCAAATGCAAAGTCAAGTCAAGACAAGTCAAGACAAGACAAGTCAAGTCAAGTAAAAAGTAAAGAAAAGACGCACCCTTCACGCACTGTTTTATATATTCGGGGGCTTTTAAAATTTAAATAAATTGCCCTGCATTTACATGCCGCTAGTACGCAGAAATATTTCCCCTTTTTATTTGCGTAAATTTTGAAAAATCTTTTGCAAAATATGCTGCAGGCAACAAGAGCATGCGAGCAATCAATGTTAGCATCATCATGTTGAACATTGCGTATACGAATGCAATTGAAATATTCATTCCCGTTCATCTTGAGAGATTTATTTCCAGGGGCAAGTAACGTTTAAAGGGGGGAATTTTTAAGCATCCCTAGGAACATTAGTTCAAATGCTTTAAATTTAAAGAATTCTTTGAAAATTCTGGTATTGAAAATTCTTTGAAGTTGACCAAGATACTGTAAGCAGGTTGCCAATCCATATCTACCTGCATCGTTATAATTAAAGTTTGAACATTTGATTCTTATTTTGGTAATCCGCAAGCCTTCCCTAGACAAACTTTCATTAATTTAATCAAAACTGTCTAAAGTACATGCATTTGCATGTTATTTTGCAATAAAATTTTTCATTTCTCAAACGGAAAGAAGAAAAATAAGAGAAAAAAGTCTCCTCTCTCTGTTCAAAATGTTGTAAAACATTGTGGTTCATTAAGCGCTTATATGACTTCTTTATAAATGATGACGAAATTGTTTCAACATCAACAAACAAGCAACATTTTTTCATTTGTTTGCGTTTGCCAAGTTTTAGTTCATGAGTGTGTTTATTTTAATGAATTTTTTGGGGGAAAATGCATAAATGTCAGCTCTTTAAAGGAGTGAAATAATGAAATTAAGATCGCAGTCGGAAGTAGAAGTCGTTGTAGTCTAGAAGGTAGTGTGTGTGCTTATTAGACGTCTGGGCCGAGGACAAACATCTTCAACAAAACGAAATAAAAAGAACTTCTCTCAGAAGATTGCTGGTAAAAACTCTAAGACTAAAATAAAAGTGCCATGAAGACGCCCAGGCAGAAATCTCCAACAAAACGAAGTAAAAAACACTTCGTCGGCGACTTCCCCTCAGCAGATTTCTAGCAAAAACTCTGAAAATAAATAGAAATTGCCATGAAAAGTTTCTCAGAAGCAAATCTAGTCGTGTGGCGTAGTCGACTTAAACTGTAGATTGTAGAACACTCATGTACAAAATTAAATACACAAACATGAGGTGGTGTAAGAAACTGGGGGTGTTATCCTATCCTTATCTATCGGACGCATTACACATCGCTTTATATTGTAAGAGTCCCACAAGATACCTCAATTAGGAATTCGAAATTAGCAATCAAGATCCGGTAGCTATTACACACGGGATTCGTGCATATGAAGGAATACAAGAAGATCGGATTTGAGT
Organism: Sarcophaga bullata; assembly: GCA_005959815.1. Classification (NCBI taxonomy): domain Eukaryota; kingdom Metazoa; phylum Arthropoda; class Insecta; order Diptera; family Sarcophagidae; genus Sarcophaga; species Sarcophaga bullata. Next base: position 198,211 of record QOCX01000193.1, on the reverse strand, counting down.
AAATAAAGGGTAGGCCATTTAAACGTTTAAATTTAAAAATGTAAACAAAAGCGGTTTGAAATTTTGCACAATTGTTTTCATTGTTGAGATATACTACTGATGGGGTTAGAAATATCATTAGAAATATCATTGATTAATTTGTAGTACAACTATCTGGAATAACCTGAGGTTGGGCACTGTAAACTCAGAGTACACTTGCTATGGCAATGGCAGCACATTATTGGGACCTGTGGTGGCATTTACATATTTCCAGGAGAAAGAAGAGACATTAGGGTGTATATTCAGACAGGAAATTGTAATTGTTGACTTTAAGAAGCATCCTGAGACAATCAAGTCAGGGCAATAAGCTTGGAGGAGGCATTATAAAAACATCATAAATATGTGGTTACTTCAAGAGATATTGGATTTAATTTCGGACATTGTCACTTGTCTAGGGAGAATGAAGGATATATTGTAGAGAATTGAGAGATGGTATGGAAACAACACACTATATTGGGATTGTAAGATAATTTGTAGTGAATCTTTGTACTCCGGGAAGTTTTAATTGTTGCCACCACCGCCCACCCTCCAAACACAATTTCATTTACTTATTCTTAAACAGTAATGAACTAAATGAGAATTACGAACGACTATATAGTTGTTAAGTACACAAACGTTTGTAGCCTGACAAACCTCTCATAACACTTAAATAGAATTCTATGTGTGTGAGAAAACTTGCAATGTTAAATAAAAGCTACAAAAACGAAAACAACGGACTTGTTTGTCTGATTAACAAATAAACCAAAATAAAACAACAACATCGCTAGTACGAAAAAGGGATAAACAAATAGACAACAAACAAAAACAATGCTGAAGGGAAGAACGTAAACAAGATACAAAAACAACAAAAAAGAAAGCGTGTGTGAATGTAAACAACATGTTGTAAACATGTTGCAAACATGTTGTTGTAAACATGTTGCAAACATTTTGTTGTAAACATGTTGTAAAAATGTTGTTTACACTCATAGAAATCTCGTTAAGGCGAAAACTAGAACCTTCGACTACGAGAACATTCATCAGACTGTTTACACTGCTATATAAAAGACAAGGCAATCATGTAAAGTCGGAGTCGGAGTAGAAGTTCAGTCAATCTTGTATGAAGACGCGTTGCGTGTAAAGTAAATCAATCGTGGTTTGAAGATCTCCGTTACAAAGATCCTACAGAACAATTGTGTCGTAATTGTTATTGTTTATCGCAATGGGCATAACCAAAAGGAATAACAAATAAAGCAATTGTTGTTGTTAGAATCAGTTGTAAACAATGGGACACAAAATTGTGTGATTAATAAAGGATTTAATTAAAATTAAAACAAATCCCCCGTCAGACATCTCAAGCGAAATATAAAGAAATATTTCTTTCGGAGACATTTCCGCAGCCATTTTCTGATATTAAGAAGACGGGTCGTAATCCTGCCTAAAAGGTTGCAATGATCAATTAAGTGAGTTAAATAAGTAAGTACGTCGACTATATATATTAATATACAGTCAAAGACTAAAGTCTCTGCACACTTTTCTCCGCTTGTATTTTTTGTTGTAGCTATAAAAACCAAGAAAACTGCATAGAAATTTGCAAAGAGACAATAGTTTTCTTTTTTATGAATATTTGAAAGTTACGTCTCTAATTAGAATCACTTTGAAGATTTTACCATTGAATGCACTCCTTTAAATAGCTGTCTTAATTTTGACATGTTATTACATTTCTTTCTTATTGTATTTGTTTTGCATATGGAATAAGAGAAATAAATGAAGGCAATTAAAATAAAAATACGTTGTGCCTTCCTTCCCGGAGTACAGGGAAATATTAAGCGAAAGTATTTTTCTCTTTTTCTTTTAAGAATAATCGTTCACAAGTTCGAAAGACATAATTTTTCTGACAGCTACATGTAAAATTTGAAATTGTTTTCGAAATTAATTATTAAAGACAAATTACAACAACAACCATTGTAAAAACATATGAAATTAGAAATTTTATTGAGCAATAATTACTGAGACCATTAGCGTAAGAGAATTTAATAAAAAATGTATGCACACTGATCGCACAGGCTATGTTGACTTTGAGGACCAATGAGGTTTATGGCTTACTCGCATACACTTACGACCTCACAAGAAAAAAATCAAACGGCATTAAATCACACGCTGTCAGTGATCAATTCACATTTACGCACGTCTAGATGACCAAAGACTCTAATCGGTCTTGTGATATAAGAACTCTGTGGCAATAGCTATTGGTCATGCAGTGTCTTCCAATTAAAACCATGAAATAGCTCAATGAGAGTGCGATAATTAATATGCAATCAACTGAAAATGCAAAACTCAATCCAGAAAGTCAAAGGAGTACCTTAGCAATAAAATCGGCTAATTAAGAGTCTGATATACTCCGACCAGTTGACACAGTTCACACACGTTCAATCTGGTTTCACTAAATATATCGCTAAAGACTAGGCCTAAAATATTAATTTCAGATAACCCTAAGCATCTTCCTACTAATTATAGGGCAGACATAAGAAAATATCCTTAGGATGACTAATGAGTAGAACCAATCAGGATAATAGATCGGTAGGGAGATCAACACGCAATTGGTAACGACGAATACTGAAATAACGGTTGAATACCTGACTTAACTTAGACCTTGCGCCGCAGCAAATCAACAGGAAATCGAATACCTCAGGCGACAGCATTATCTCTACCAATTATACCCAAATTATTCGTACGTATAGAAATGTCGACCATTGAAAGATAAATCGACTGTGTTTCAATAGTTTTTCAAACGTAGCCTAGTCTAGTGACCTAGCATTTAAGGAAAAAAAGGTTAGGTTAGGGAAAGCGGCCGCCCCCTTGAAAGTAGAGGTCTGACTTTGGCCGGCATATAAGCCCAATGTTATACCACCAGAAATATTTCAACTTGGAATAAACCGGGCCCAACTAGAAAGCAAACCAAGACAAAAATAAATCTTGCTATGGCAGCCATCTTTATATAGCAGGGCTCTATCATGACTGTCCGAAAACGAGAGATTAAAAATCGCCGCCTTTTTCGTAACATGAGCAGGGCACTCTCCTACAGGGTGAACGACTGACCTCAGATCTACAGCTCCTGCAAAAGCCATATGCCACAATGTCAGGTCTTTTGGCATGCTCACCTACAGGAAAGAGACTCGTAAAAATCGCTTATCCATATGTGTACAGCAGAATCTAGCAATATTCTATGTACCCTCTTGCTACCAAAGAAATTGAAGATTCTTTGTAAAACGGGTGATTACTGTCCAATTTGAAGTCGCCGTCGTCTAGTAGTTAGTGTGTTGGCTTATTAAATGCGAGACCACGGTTCAAACCCCGTGTCAGATATCTCGAACAAAATGAAATATGAAAAGAAATATTTCTTCGACGATTTCCCCACAACAGACTTCAGGCAAAAACTCTGAGAATAAATAAACAATTGCCATGAATTTCTCAAAAAGAAAACCATGTCGTTCGGAGTCGACTTTTAACTGTAGGTCCCCGACACTGATGTATAAAATTAACACACACAACATGAGTAGTATGAGAAACTAGAGCGTAATCCTGACTGAAGTGTTGTAAGAACCAATTATGTAAGTATGCGTATTCAATTTAACTGAGACAATCGAAATATGTAGGCTCTGTAACATGTCGGAGATTGAATGCTGTGTACCGGCGCTGGCCAGTTCATTAACAATGCACTTTTCAACGATATCGCTTTGTCCCGAAACTCATATAAGAATTACCTTTGAATAATCGAAAATTCTTCTTAGAAATCCCTGGTATTCATGTCCAAGGATGGATGTTAAAACTACGTCCATGAGGTACTTGATCGTTGCCAAGATATCCTAGTAAATCGAGTGAAATCTTTGAATGATCCGAACATTGCCTTGGAAAGCCATGGTATTCATGAACAGGAATGGAAGTTGAAACTACGTTAGTTAAGAACTTAATCGCAGCCTGGCTATCCTAGTAAATTAAGAGAAACCTTTGAATAATCCAAGCATTCCCTTGGAAAGACTTGATATTCATGAACAAGAATGGAAGTTGAAAGTACATTCGTTATGAACTTAATCGCAGCCTGGCTATCCTAGTAAATCGAGTGAAATCTTTGAATGATCCGAACATTCCCTTGGAAAGCCTTGGCATTCATGAACAAGAATGGAAGTTGAAACTACGTCTATTAGGTACTTGATCGTTGCCTAGCTAACCTAGTAAATAGAGAGAAATCTTTGAATGACCCGAACATTGCCTTGGAAAGCCCTGGTGTTCATGAACAAGAATGGAAGTTGAAATTACGTTCGTTATGAACTCAATCGCAGCCCGGTTGTAGAAGTAAATCAAGACACTTTCATTGAGAATAATGCCACCCAATATGCATTCCATCATTTTCAAAACAACCATGATCTCTCGCTGGGAAACACTGCAGTGATCGGGCATTTTATAAGAAAGTTTTGTAAGCGAACCCTTAATAAATATACTACAGCCCACCCTGTCATGCAAAACTCTAAAATGCGTATTACCTACATACGTACATACATATACATAATTGGCCATTACAATCCTTCAGTCAGGATTATGGCCTAGCTTCTTACAACACTTATGTTGTGTGTGTTAATTTTATGCGTAAGTGGCGGGACCTACAGTTTAAAGTCGACTCCGAAAGATAGATTTTTTGGAGAAACTTTTCATGGCAATTTTATTTACTCTCAGAGTTTTCGCCAGAAATCTGCTGCTGACAGGAAGTCACCAAAGAAATATTTTTTCATATTTCGTTTTGATATCTGATCGGGGATTTAAACCCAGACCTTTCGTCTAATAAGCCAACACACTACTTACTAGACCACGGTGGCTTCAATGCGTTTTACTTAGTGCTCGTGTATTCCGCAGGCAATCAGACAAAGCGTTACAGAGAAAATGTTTCCTGTTATACCTATGGGTCCTATCTTTCTTTCCCTACTCCCACCATATAATAATTATTAAACGTTTAGAAAAAATACGCACCTAAATACGGTATACATTGATGATATTTTCACCAGTGCTAGTGATATTTTTTTTCTTTAAATTTTTAAATTTTCCTTCTCATTTCTGTTTTTGTTTTTTGCTTTCCAAAATCTCCTAAACATTAATCAAAACTATAAAAATATTCCAATTGTTGTTGTTGTTGTTATCATTTGTTGTTGTTATAGGTATTAAACAAATCCAAAACCATTAGTAATGAATGTGATGTAGACGAACGAAATCATGAATGATGATGATGATGAGCCAAAAACAACAAAAAAAAAACAACAACAAAAAAAAATGGATTACAATTGCAACAATTGAAGAGAAATAAAATATCCACTCTTATCCACTATTTGCACAGAGAGAGAGAAATAAAAAATGGATGACTGATGAACGGAATATTTAGAAAAAAAAAAAAGAAAAAAAAATGAAGGAAAAAAGGAACTACAAAACGGCTATGGTAAGTACAATAAACGTATTCGCATTACTAGTTTACGAAAACGATTTACAAAATAGTTTTTTTTTTTTTGTTGTTGTTTTTCTCTTTCACAAGCTCAATAGAAATAAAAAGAAGAGAAAAGAAAATATTTATTCAACTGAAGTTTAGTTTGACAACTGCTTTTCGTTTTGAAAAGCTGGATACTGCTGCTGCTGCTCAGGCTTCTGCTGCAGCTTTTGTTGATGATACTCTGATGCTACTGATATCCGATATCATCATAAAACCATTTATTTATTGTTTTTCTTTATTGCTATTGTTGTTGTTGTTGTTGTTATTGCAACATTTTGTTGAAACTAACAATTGTATTAAATGTGGCAAGAAAGAAAGAAAGAAAATTTGGCAGAATAAGTATCATAATATAAGAAAGATGTACAATTCAGACAACAGCCGAAACTCAAAGAAGAAAACCAAAGTCTTCACAACTCAAATCAAAATATGGAGAGGGCGGGCCATCTATCGGTTTAAAGTTGAACCTTCAATTATTTCGAATCTGGCAATACTTATGTCATTCTCTTCCGTCATAAAATTCGGTATTTGATCTCCACTGAACGTAATGAATCGATTTAATCTTGGGCAACGTTTGGGAATTATTGGAAATTTATTTCCAAAACAAAGACATTTGTATAAGAAGTTTGTTGGTCATTGCACGAAAATGTCGAACAAAAATTGGTGGCAGAGAAGTACCAACAGTGCTCGGTACACGCAAGTTCGTGAAACTGGTTTTAATGTTGATGCGCCAAGACGAGAGCGTGCTCGTAACAAGTGTACACTTGTGGCTGTAAGTGAGAGTGTGCGTGAGAATCCATCAACATCAACTCGTCATCGTTCTTAAGAATTGAACATTTCACGCCCTAGTTTAACTCTTTGTTACTCGAGCTGCGCTGAGAGGCGCAATGCTATTCTTTACTTTACCTGAAACGGCGCATGAGAGACGGCATTACTACCTACGATAATATGTTTTTGATATTAGTTCGGTATATATCAGATGGAGGGTACTTAGATCCCTCAGCCTGAACACGTAAAAACGTAGTAAAATTTTTGGTGCTCAGTTAAAAAACATTCGGGAAACTCTAGAGCAAAATCTCTTCAATCGATTTAGGAATGCAATTTATCTCTTTCAAGCTGGCCATCGCGCGGAAATTCTTTCGAGACGCCAACCTACCCTGGGTCAATGAGGAGTCCTGCTCCACTTGGCCTCAATGGATAGATAGCGTTCCAACCAGTTACTTGGACTTGGTTGTAATGTCATTTCGATCACAGTGGCCATGCTTACAGGTCATTGTGTTATGGAAAGATACGCGAATAGAATGCAGCTCCCATTTAACGACTTCTGCAGCGGGTGCAGATTCGCTGGAGAAGAGAGAGACTGTTATCTACTTTCTTTGCCAATGCCCATCTTTCCAATTGTTGTCAGCCTGACAAAGCTAGCGTCCATTGATGTCAAGGATATAGCTTAGTTTATCAAGTTTTTAGGCTGGTTTTCCAGGTGTGTAGTCGCGCTTTAAATGTGCAGCCTTGCGCTGGCAACTTTTTCCTCCCTGATTCGGAGGAACTTAGTCAGTACAGAGACTGCGTTCACCTGTGGCGTCACAGCGGGCCGGTATGAGTGCTCAAGCCAAGCTTTTGGTATCAAAGCTACCACTCTACCTAACCTAAGTGAAAATACTGACAATTTTTTATTAAAATTACTGTCGGGTAGCTGAATACTTCGAATTTTACGAAAATATCTCTGTAAGACCGCTTACAAAAGTTCAATTGGGTCAAGAATCACAATCTTTTCAAATGAAACTCACTTTCATCTTGGTGGGTATCCTAATAAACAAAATTGCCGCATTTTGAGTAGAAAACCCACACGTGGTCTTACAGAAGTCAATGCACCTACTACGAGTAACTGTGTTGGTGCCGCTTGTACAGCAGAGCATCATTAGCCCATTGTTCTTGAAAATGAGGATTGCCCAACCATTACAGTCAATGGAGACAACTGTCGCACTATGATAACCAATTTTTTTGTATCGCTCTTCATGGCATTGGTGTGAGTTTGCTTTCAACAGGATAGTGCAACTTGCCACACATCTCATGCCACAAACGATTTATTGCATCAAACGGTGATGTCAATTGGCAGTCAAGAGGCTGCGATCTGACACCATTTGACTATTTTTGTGGGGCACCGTTAAAGAAAAGGGGTTTTATACCGACAACATAACATCATTGGCCATTACAACATTTGTCAGGAATTGTTCTCACATTACTTATTTTGTGTGTGTCAATTTTATACATGAGTAGCGGGACCTAGAATTTAAAATTGACTCCGAACGACAGATTTTTTGAGAAACTTTTCATGACAATTTTATATAGAAATCTGCTGAGAGGAAGTCGCCGAAGAAATATATATTTTCAATATTTCGTTTTTGGTGTCTGACAGGGGATTCGAACCTTGGCCTTTCGTCAAAAAACCAACACACTATCTACTAGACTACGGCGACCTGCCGACAAGCCAGAGACAATTGAGCACTTGAAGAACAATATTCATGATACCATTGCCGTGATACGACGCCATAGACTTGATAATCTGCATGAAAATTGGTTTGCTCGACTGAGGTACTGTAAGGCCAGCTGCGGCAGCCATATGAATGATATTTTCTAACCTCAACAATTGTACTTCACAACAAAACAATGCATTTGACAAAATTTCCAATCGCTTTTGTTTTTGTTTGCATTTTCAAAATTTAAACTTTTCAATGGCTTACCCTTTACAAAAACAAAAAAAAGTCTTTACAACTCAAATCAAAACGTAAGGAAAACTCTCGCAAAACGCAATAAAAGAGGAGAAAACAAAATGATTATAAATGGGAATTTAACTGATTGTGAACGGGCTGGCACGCTGGATGGCGGAATGGTTGGCTGACTGGCGAATTGAGTAGAGTACAGAAAACAAAAAGCGTTGAAGGGTTTTGTGATGGCGGCGATTTCTATCTGCAAACACAACAACAACAAAAAAAAAGTCAAAAACTATACAAAATCAAAAAGAAAGAAGGAAAACAAAACGAAAACGAACGAAATTCTTGTTGAAGTAATAAATAATGTGAATTAAAATTTTGACAGTGAAAATATTGCAGACAAGCGAGAAAAATTTTAAAAACGATAAAAAATATATGAAGCGAAATGCTGGTAAGTTTCAGGGTCGACCCAAATAAAATTGAAAGAAAAAAAAAATAAAGGAAAACAAGCTTCTCCATTCATATGATAATATCATCAGATTTTTGCTTGACTGACCACCATATTATAACTCACGATGGTTGCAAAGCAATTTGTATCACATTTAAGCGTTTTTTTTTTCTTCTTTCTTCTCTTTTTTTTTATTAACGATGAATGAATCAGAAGGTTTTAAGAGCATATTCTTTAAGATTAGCTTTAAATGGCATTAAAAATTCGTACTTTTTGGGTAATTTTTGTTAGTTGATCAAGAGAAGCAAATGATGAAACGCAGTGGATTGCTAAGTAAAATGGCAGTGAAATGGTAAAATTTGTTAGGAACTTCTTTAGACATACGAATTAATTCCTAACGTTTATATTGCATTGAGGCCTAATAGTAATACGAGTATTATAATATGGGCATTGAACAATCTCTTAACTGGCATATTCCCCTGTACCTACCGTTCATAGACTTCAAAAAAGCCGTCGATACCATCAGACGAACTGCTCTATGGAAAGCATTGAGCAGAAAAGGAGTACCCCAGAAGATAAGGCGATTCATCAGAGCTATGTAAGAGAGTGCAGAACGCTATTTCACACAAATTCTGGTAAAAAAAAACAAACGGGGATGCGCCCTATCACAACAGCCATTCACCGTTGTGCTGGATGATATCATAAGCGAAGCCTGTTCCGAGAAATAACATAAAGGACTTGAGATACATAACATAATTGACCGTTAGAACCCTTCAGTCAGGATTACGGCCTAGCTTCTCACACCACTTAAGGCGGGATCTACAGTTTAAAGTCGTCTCCGAACTACAGATTTTTTGAGAAACTTTTCATGAAAATTTTCTTTACTCTCAAAATTCTTGCCAGAAATCTGCTGAGAGGAAGTCGCCGAAGAAATATTTTTTTCATATTTCGTTTTTGACGTCTGACTGGGGATTCGAACCCTGACCTTTCGTCTAATAAGCCAACACACTACCTGCTAGATTACGTATAGTATAGCGATAACAAATGGCGACGCAAAAACAGATGTAATCAACAAGCTTAATAAAGCGAGAGGGGCATTCGAACGACTACAACCAATATGGAGAAGCTCACAAATATCCCGACGAACAGCCAAGCTCAAAATATTCAATCCATGTGTAGCGGCTATGTTAAAGAGGAGTGAAACCTGTTTATCGAACACCATCACATAAAAACTATAGGTATTCTTTAACAATTCTGGCCTTATCTAACATCAGCAACATGGAGCTTTGAAACTTCAGCAATGAGAAACGTAAACGAATACTTGCACAATACTGCGCAGAAACAACTCGTAATAGTAACAAGCCCTCTGAGCTGTTAAAAGAGATTTGTTCAGTAATTAGTTAATGGCTTCAAGCCCAATAAAGCGATTGTGTGATGCCTGAGTTGGAGATTGAACCGTGGTCTCAGGGTTAATAGCCAACACACTATCTACTAGACTACAAGGACTTCAATGTTATATGTTACACGCGTATAACTTTGGAAAATTCTTTCCTGATGAGACAGATAGGGCTACTTCGGAGGTCGTAATCTCTGGTATATTGTAGGACACAGCTCTGCAGATTAATATCCATTCGATTTACAACATGACTCAACCTTGTCCACACCAAAAGGGTACATTTAATATTGCTACACTCTGCTGGACACGTATAGATAAGAAGAGAACTGACTTCCGCCCTTAACTCGCTTGGCTACATTTCGCGCAATTGTTATTCTCAAGGGTCACTGCCCTTTTGGTAGGCCGGCATGTCGAAAGGGTTGACATTCCGGTAAACTTCTTCTACAGGCTCATTTGCTGAATTAGACTAATTTTCTGGGCGTATTTGGTAGGCAGGCATGTCGAAAGACTTAACATTCCGGTAAATTATTTCCACGAGCCTGCATTTGTTGCCTTAGACTAACTTTCTTTGTGATTACCGTTTAGGATCCGCATTCAATGGTTAACATTAATAACAGCATTTCAACAAAGATGTTGAACTTTCTTTCCATACGCTTCTTAGCAAGTTTTGGCAAGTTTTACTGCACTACACTCTCGTGCAACGAAACTAATACACTACAAGACGCTCATCCTACCCGTGATTCTTTATGGCTTCAGAGGCATGAATCTTATTAAGCACTGATGCAGCAGTCTTGAGAGTATTCGAGAGAAAAGTCCTACGTAAGATCTTCAGACCAGTGCGAGTTGGCGAAGATTTGCGCATCCGATGCAACAGTGAGCTGTATGAGCTCCTCATTGACATAGACGTTGTGCAGCGTATTAATATTCAGCGCTGCGCTGGCTCGGCCATGTCGTTCGAATGGAGGAGAATGCTCTGGCGAGTATTAATGGCGGTATTTAATGCGGTGATCTGTGGAACTCGGCGAAGTGGGCGACCTTGTATCCATTGGAAGGAACAAATCGAGGTGTGATCAACGACGTAGGTGTGCAAGAAGCAGAGGCGCCTGGAAAGATGTATATGGCGGCAGGGCCGAAATCCGTTAACGGTTATTATGGCCAATTAAGTAAGTAAGTAAGTAGCAATGCCACATTCATTTTCAATATTCAGCTTGACAATTTTAAATTTAAAACAATTTTTTTTTTAATTTTAAATTCACTCGAATTAAATGCACTCGCCCACATCTTGTTGCAGTTGGGAGTGTAAGAAACAATTTGGAAAAAATTAACGAAAATTATTTCAAAAAAAAAAAAAAAACGCCCTTAATTAGTCTCCTAAAGAACAGGGCAATAATACAATAATTCAACATCAGATACACAACGAACGTTGAACATTTATTAAGTTAATGTACTCGTATGTTGCATGCAACTAAGGGAGCAAACTTAAGAACTATAAACGTCAACAGAGTATACACAGTTTAACAGGGTGTTGGCAAAAAGAAGAGAAATTAAAACTAAAGTTTGTGGGATATTTTATTTGAAATTGAAAAGAAAAGAAAAGGAAAACAAAATTTGTTTAAAACAATTCTTTTTAAATTTTTAAAATCTTATTTTTTTTTTAAATCTTATTGTTCATAGGGTGCATTTCCGTTTCCACGCAAACCATTTGTTTTGTATTCACTTAACTTGTTGAAGTTTCTGTTGTCTGTTCGCTGATCGTAAATGAATCCTTCTTCTGCTGTCATGCTCTGACATTTGACTGATTTAATATTGGCTTTAAAATGGTCAAAAAGTGAATATTAAGGCATACGTATGTATATACCCAACAGATTGCGGCTGCTGCATGTAAACGACCTTAAAAATTATCGTCTTGTTTGACTTAAATTACTCTCGATTTACTTTGTTTCATGGAGACTGGATAAGTGATTTTTGTTTTATTTTCTTTTCCTTTCTTCTCCCTTACTCTTTGCTTTGTCTTTGTGTAGTCAAAAATTGCCCATTTAACGCCACAGGTGATTTGTGAGCAAATTATAAATGACATGAGAACACGAAACGCTGGAAATGCGTTATTCCCCTCCTCTTTTTTTAATATTTTTTTAAAGAATATGTTTAAAATAAACATAAATTAACGAATTTAAATTAAGAAAATTGAATTATTTTCTTAGAAAGCCTATACGAGTACGAGTATTTCATTCCACCGTAAGGCAAATTTCAAAGTGGCTAGTAAATCACAATCTCTTGTGCTCATATACCGAAATTATTCAGCATCTTATTCATTAGCATTTCAGTAATTCTCTAAAAATAATTCCATTCAACAGACCGAATTTTGACAGTTGAAAACCGCCATTTTGTTGAAGCTACATCTGTCAAATAAGTTGTCAAATCACCGTGGGCGAATATAGCTTTGAGCAACCCCTGAAGATTGTTTTGTCAAAATGAGTATTCTGTTCAGGCGAAATCCCAAGCGCTTTTCTATTTTTCAATCGCCATAATTATCTTACCTCGAGGACAGTTCGCTAAGTGGAGGAAATACTTAAGTCCGCCGGTTCGGTATACAATAGATCAACTCACATATGACGGCGAAAAACAACATCTATCGTCGTTGTCAGTGAGAGTACGCAGGAGAATCGAAGGTAATCAAAAGCGTATCGCTCCAAAAGAACTTGTTTTTTCCTAGACCACAACATTGAAAAAATTGGGTCGAGACTTGCGCTCTTACAAAAGGTAGTTGACCCAGGAACTAAAATTTAGCAACCATCTGCAGTAGAGTTTGTTCACTGGGCTTTTTGCTCTGGACCAGTTAGCAACCGAACCTTAATTCTTATCGAAAAATCTTAGTCACTGAAAAAGTTGCTAGTTGGTGTGGGTTTTGAGCTGGTCAGTCCAACACTGTGAACAGCGAGCACTTCTTTTAGGCACCAACGTTAAGTCGTTTCAACAGAACGCAACTACATGCCACATACTTAATGCCATATTGTATATTCTGCACGAGAGATTTAAAGGCATAGTCATGTCATGTTGAAGTCGCCGTAGTCTAGTAGGTAGTGTTTTGGCTTATTAGACGAAAGGCCACGGTTCAAATCCCCAGTCAGACCTCAAAAACGAAAATATGAAAAATATTTCTGGCAAAACCTTTGAAAGTAAAATTGCCATGAAAAGTTTCTCAAAAGTCTGTCGTTCGTTAATTGGTACTTCATATTGTAAGCTTAGATAACCCAATGGCTTTAGGTTGGTTTAACGGGTAGCTTGCCGTTCACAGGCAAGTTCACTCGGTGGCTTATAGGGCCTATTATGTTACCCAGTGCGAGGTAATTAATCCACCCCTAGATCCGGATGAAACCAGCCAGTTGTCTTAGTGGCATGTTTGCCACCATGCTCAGATTTTCAAACGTTCTGCCATCCTAAAAACCCATGATGTCTGTTCTGAAGATCAAGGCACTCGCATGGTGTTGCAACGATTCCGTTGCCTCCATATTATGGCAGCTTCTGTAGTAATCTTCGTAGGTTAGACCATTACTTCGTTAGAATTTCTGCTAGAATGCAAACCGTTCTCTTGTCGAACCCAAGTAGTTCCCTGGTTCTTCGGCGGTCCACTGCTGAACACAGTAACATTGAAACTCGACGACAAGGTATGTTGGACCACATATGTTTTGTTATTGTCGTCTGCCTTTTCGTTTCCCTTTAAGCCACAGTGAACCGGAACCCCGTAGAGGTGAATGTTGTGTCGATGTATACGGTGTACGGAGACCATAAAACTTCTGACTCCCTTTGACAACGAAACGATGAAGCAACTTTTGTGTAATTGCGCAGCATTCATAAGATAAAGATCCCAATATTTTGGGCATGACACATAACTCATGTCAGCGAAATTGACTGGAGAAATTAAGAAAGTTTGTAAGCTATTCAAACTTACTACAGAAAGTACATTGGTATTCGTAATACAGACTGCACAACAAGCCTACATGATGGCTTAAGTGTATGCTTATGGGCATGAGACTTAGGGTTGGTTTTCCCTCCTTCAACCTACCTACCAATCTAGTTTTGAGGGAGAACTTTGAGTAAAATTCGTTTACTTTCTTTTATATGGACGAGTGAGATTTTCCGACCGTTTGACTACTCATGCATAAAATTAACACATGCAATATCAGTGGTGTGAGAAGCTAGGTTATAATCCTGACTAATGGGTTGTAATGACCAATTATGTATGTCTGCAACACATTCAACGTAACAACAGTTTGCAAAATATTGAATTGCAAAAAAAAAATTTTAGAAAGGTCACGAAGAGACATGTTGTCTATTTTATATCGATAAATTGAATGTTATCGATAATTCTGAATCAGCCAAGCTACCAGTATATGTTGAAAAACTTTAAGCACAAAGCAATGTATAATACTGTGTATACAGACTTTTTATGCTGAGTGTATTAACAAATTCTTGTTTATACAACAAATTGTTATTGCTGCCCGATCTGTTTTTTTTTTTGTTGTTGTTGTTATCTTTAAAATTTAATGTTAAAATCATGTTTAAAAAGTCGTATTTTTAAAATTCAATCTGAATAAACAAATATATGCACAGAGTTCAGCCATTGCTTAATAACGGTAATTAATCCTTTTATACAAACATCAGAGAAAACATAGCCAATAGATACGTACGTTTAACAGATGCGTAGGGTCAGGTTATAATTAATCTTTTACAGACTTTACAACAACATACAATTCATAGATCAATTGAAATGAAAAAGAAAAAACAACAACAACTTCAACTGATAAACACAGAGATGAGATATTGAGAATGTCTATTAACAATAGCTTGCCTATCTCTCTCTGTTTATCTGTCCGTTTGTCTGTTTGTCTGTGCTTTATTGCATACGAAAAATTCCGAAATTAAAAACAAAAATTAATTCAATTCCCAATAACCGATGCCAATGAAATAATTAATGAGAGGAAATAAATTAGCCATCCTATTAACTTCCTACGGTTATAAATTATGTTTTATTCATCACAGAGAATGATAGACAAAGATAGAGTGACAAAGAGAGACAGGAAGAGAGAGAGAAAGAAAGAGAGATAAGTAAAGAAAAATCATTGTGAATTCTGCATATATATTCTGAATAACATTTTTAAATCCAATAATAATATATGCGACCACGACAATCATGATGATAATAATGTTAATGGTACTAGTGCTGGTACTGGTGCTGGTAACAGATAGGTTGCTTCCCCCAACCATTTAAAGAAACAAAACAATGGCAACAATTTGGCATTGTATTACCATCATCACCTTGCCAACCAATAGACTTTGCCGTCAACCAACCATTCCAAACAATTCGTGACGTGTGTTGTCTTCTTATTCTCCTTGACTTTATGAATCATGATCATCATCATCATCATCATCATAAACGAATAGATAGAATGTTAAAGAAGTAAATGTGTAATGAAAAGTACGAATAATAAATAAATAAATACAACAATAAATAAATAAATGACCACCACCACCACCACCACCACCACTACCAATCAAATACGTAGAAGAAATAATAAAATTTTAATTGCATAACAGATATCAACACATTAGCATTGATTGATTGACGGCAATCAATTCCAGTAGAATCCCAGAATACTCAGTCAACCAAACCATTAACCATGCTTGATCTACAACCACATTCTACATACGTCTTTAAGAAGAATACCAGAGCCAAGTGCTATCATTATTAAAAGGGTACTACTTACTCCTCTAGATAAAAACAGGAGAAACCCTTTTAAAAAAACATTTTTATTTCCACTTTTTCTATTTTTCTTTTTTGCTTTTATTGGTTTGTTATTAAAGAAAACTTAAAAAAGAATGAAACAAACCAACTCGCAGACAAAAGAAAAGTGTAGACGAATAAAAAAAAATGCATCGTAGATATTTGTACAGTGGTTTGAACTGGATAAATCACAAGTTGCAGTTTAAACTTCACAGTAGAAGAGCTGATCTGCGATCATACATGATCGCCCTTTGATCCGGTGTACCGTTCATAGAATTGAACTGTCAATTGAGTGTAGGATTCGGGAAATAAATAATTAATTCGAGAAGCTCTCACACTAAAACTTTGCTGTGGAAGGGCTGATCTGCGATCATACATGATCGTCCATCGATTCGGTGTACGGTTCATAGAATAGAACTGTCAATTGAGTGTAGAACTCGAGAAATATTTAAATAATTCGAAAAGCTCTCACACTCAAACTTTGCTATGGAAGGGCTGATCTGCGATCATACATGATCGTTCACCGATCGGTGTACGGTTCATAGAATAGAACTGTCAATTGAGTGTAGGATTCGAGAAATAAATAAATAATTCTAGAAGCTCTCACACTCAAACTCTGCTGTGAAAGGCTGATCTGCGATCATACATGATCGTTCACCGATCCGGTGTACGGTTCATAGAATAGAACTGTCAATTGAGTGTAGGATTCGGAAAATAAATAAATAATTCTAGAAGCTCTCACACTCAAAACTCTGCTGTGAAAGGCTGATCTGCGATCATACATGATCGTCCATCGATTCGGTGTACGGTTCATAGAATAGAACTGTCAATTGAGTGTAGGGTTCGAGAAATAAATGAATAATTCGAGAAACTCTCACACTCAAACTTCACAGTAGAAGAGCTGATCTGCGATCACACATGATCGTCCATCGATCGGTGTACGGTTCATAGAATAGAACTGTCAATTGAGTGTAGAACTCGAGAAATATTTAAATAATTCGAAAAGCTCTCACACTCAAACTTTGCTGTGGAAGGGCTGATCTGCGTTCACACATGATCGTCCATCGATTCGGTGTACGGTTCATAGAATAGAACTGTCAATTGAGTGTAGGATTCGATAAATAAAAATAATTCAATAAGCTCTCACGCTCAAACTTTGCTATGGAAGGGCTGATCTACGATCATACATGATCGTCCATCGATTCGGTGTACGGTTCATAGAATAGAACTGTCAATTGAGTGTAGACTCGAGAAATATTTAAATAATTCGAAAAAGCTCTCACACTCAAACTTTGCTGTGGAAGGGCTGATCTGCGTTCACACATGATCGTCCATCGATTCGGTGTACGGTTCATAGAATAGAACTGTCAATTGAGTGTAGGATTCGATAAATAAACAAATAATTCAATAAGCTAACTCACGCTCAAACTTTGCTATGGAAGGGCTGATCTACGATCATACATGATCGTCCATCGATTCGGTGTACGTTCATAGAATAGAACTGTCAATTGAGTGTAGGATTCGAGAAATAAATAAATAATTCGAGAAACTCTCACACTCAAACTTTGCTGTGGAAGAACTGATCTGCGATATACATGATCATACACAGATCATGTATACGATTCATAGAATTGAACTGTCAATTGTGTGTAGATCTGTTTTGTATAAAGTCTTTTTAGAATTTAAGAAATAATTTGTTACCCAGCTGTCTGGAATTCCCGTGTAAAAAGAGATAATATCTTTGATAAAAGCCCTCTATGAAAATGTAGATTGTAAAGCGTTGTATGAAGCAAACGTTAATTGTAAATTTACTGCCACCACTGGCATGAGACAAGAGCAACGCAGCTATTTTCTACGGTATTTGAAAACACCATAAAATAGAGCACTCCGTGCTCATGCTATAAGCAGAAAGGAATATCTTATAGTATCAGCAGAATCCGTATATTTGTCTCTCTCCACAACTACCATAATATACTACAACTTCTTCAATAGCTCTAGTCATGTCGTACTCAATCGCCATAGTTATGGCGAGCGGTCCCATATGGCGACATCTTTAACATATGAAAAACAGTGCAAAATAAGCATTCTTGTTATCTATGGACTCGCTGCCGCTTTTTAAAAATAGAATACTTTCTCAGGCTCTCGTGAATATTCTACCACAAACCATATGCAATAAGAGGCTGAGAAGAAACGAAACAAAATCTAGTACAAACGAATCCACAAGAGTTTTAACTGACAGATGTTAATTGATTGGCTTCCAAAAATAACCGGGAATCATGTACAAATCCATCGCATATACGACTCGTTGAGTTGAAGTCAGAAACCAACTATTAGATTAAGAACGATGATAGTGTAGAAGGACTGGAAAATTAATACGGTTTCCCGAAAAGATTAAAAATATCGAGCTGATTACAATGTTGACAAAAAAGATCAAACATATATGTTTCGAACCAGTATACTCCAATACTGGTTCCAATCTAGCCATCATAAGTTACTCTTTCGCGTAGGAAATTTAGTGGAAGATTGGAAACCGCTACAAGCAATTACTTCCACCAGCATAGCGTCAACTATCCTATCTAACTACTCTCGCAGATCTTACTTACTTAATGGGCCAATTAAATTAACACCCGATTAAGAGATGTTCGGCCTGCCCGCAACACATTATTTCAGGCGCCTCTGCTTCTTGAGCGCCTACGCCAGTTGG
>QOCX01000193.1:153395-177501 GCA_005959815.1 Sarcophaga bullata | reverse complement strand
TTTTCTAACCACTGTACCAAATAATGGCAGATAACCGATGCAATCAGCCAATGAAACTAAAAAAACAAAGTTTTTCAAAGACAACTCAGACATTATTTTGTTGTTTTTATTGTGTGGTTTTAAAAAACTGAAACAAAAAAAAAACGAAGGCTATAGATTGATAGACTAGAGATTGGATATTTTACACCACACAACAACACATTCTTACAAACAAATAACCGGCCATATAACTGCATTCATTACAAGATGAAGAAGACCTCACACTTTTTTTTTTACTTTGCTGGTGCTACTCTACTCTACTGGTTCTTTTTTTTCATTTGTTTTCTTTGAATCTGAAAATTTTTCCATTGTTTTTCAAGACAAGGCGGTAGGAGACAAGATCAGGCGAGACTTGAGTAGAGAGAGAGAGGAGACAAGAATAATAAAGTGTGTGTATGTGTGTGTGTGTATGTTGAAAAGAAAAGAAGTGTTAAAGTGCATGTTTATGTTATACCATTAATAGACAATAACAACAACTGGACTTCAATAGTGCTACCACACCATAAACACACCAATGCCACTTTGTTTAGTAAAATACTGCTGCTCCAACGCAGAAGAAGTGCTTTTATTTCCTTTTATTTTTCACTTCACTCCTTCACATAATGGCATCATTGTGTTATCAAACCAATAATAATAAAAAAACTTACAACAACAACAAAAGCAATAAAAAAATGCATTGAAACACACATACGCACCCGTACACACTCTTAAAAACGATAAAAAAAAATACAGAATATGGTAGTAAACTGGGGACCAGACACGCGGACACATACTATCACACATGCCCTGTAACGAAAGCCATCGAAAGTATGGACATTAAAAAAAAAAGGAAAAAAATCAAAAAAAAAATAGGGAACTCAACGTCCAATAAAGTTGGTTGAGAAGAGAAACGAACGAAACAAGAAAAAAAAAGTAACTCGAATGCACTTTGTCACTGTCAGTTCGCACAATAAATCTATGAGATATCAGCGAGTTGTCAGACATGGAAACATACATACACACACACGGAGAGCGAAGCAAAAGACATTTTATAAAAAAGGAAAAGCAACGCCATTCCCTATGAACTTCAACACTCAACTGATTGTGAGTGGATTTTGAAACCCTACGATTAAAAGCACAAGCGAAAGTCAATAAATAGGCAAGCGAAACAAAATAGCACAGAATTATTGGTGGGTTAACGGAAATTATTTAAATATACGCATAAGCTCATTACCTCCATATAGATTGTCTACAAGTGTGACTTTACCCTCAAAGGCTATACGATATAAAATTCATTTGTTGAAGGGTGAATCGCACCCAATTGGTTTGGGAATTCCTCTTTTTTTTTTTACTTCCAAAAGATTTATAGATTAGGACGTGGTGACAAATATCCTCCGATTGTTTACGAAGTCTTGGTTCTTTGGATCCAAAAATGGAATCGTTTTGTGCTACATTAAATTAAAACTGCCCTATTCTCTACATACATGCATAGACTATTTGACGCTATCTATTAAATGCATTGATTAATGCTCATAGATTATCCATTATCTGGGAAACAAGCTCTCATTATGATAGTCTATGCTGGCCTCACACTGTACCTCATTCGATCGAACCAATTTTCGTGTACTTTTTCGAGTGTATGAAGTTGTATCTTGGCATTGTCATCACGAATGTTGGCCTTCAAATGCTGAATTGGCTCCAGTTTGTCGGCAGAACACATTTTTTAATGGCGCCCCATAGAAAATAGTCTAACAGTGTCAAATCGGAGCCCTTTTGAAGCCAATTGATATCATCATTTTCGGCTAATGAAACGGCTGTCAAACGTTTGATGCAATAAATCAATTGTGGCATGAGATATTTGGCAAGGTGCGCCATTTTGTTAAAACTAAACATCGTTCACATCAATACACATGAAGACGGGGTATAAAATATTGGTTATCATGGTCCGATAGGTGTCTACATTGACCATAATGGCAGCGCCATCCTCATTTTCACATAAAATATGGGCCAATGATATCTCGGCTCCACAAGCCGCAC
The DNA here is from genome assembly GCA_005959815.1 of Sarcophaga bullata. Lineage (NCBI taxonomy): Eukaryota > Metazoa > Arthropoda > Insecta > Diptera > Sarcophagidae > Sarcophaga > Sarcophaga bullata. Next base: position 175,446 of record QOCX01000193.1, on the reverse strand, counting down.
CAAACATTCACGCGTAATTGGTGCATTGGCTTCTGTAAGACCATGTGTAGGTTTTCTGAGCCTCAATTACGGCAATTTTGCTTATTAACGTACCCACCAAAATGAAAATGAGCTTTGAGATCTGTTCGATGTAAGCTGGTGCGCAAAATGAAAATGGTCTTCATTCGAAAAGATGATTTTTGGCAAAATCGACATCATCGTTGGCCCATCGTTGGCATCAATAAAAGTGATGGAACACTTTTTATACGTTGTCCAGATTTCGTAAGACTTCGGAATTTCAATTTCTTAGGGATAGAACCACCTACTAAAAGAAAAGAGAGTTTAAACATTTCTGCTTGCTATCCGTAATGCTGACGCATCACAGCCTATTTTAAGCTTAGGTATGTCTGGTAGGCATAAGGTCTTGAACTACATGGTTGGTTGGTCTCCATCTCTCTCTACCTAGGACTACGATAAAGATAGGAGTTGATAAATAAAGAGTTCGCGATCAGCTAAGAGTCCTTCGATATGAAGGGCCCTAGAGTGAGGGATATGTCACGACCCAAACAATACAATACTTACAATGCTAGAATTCGCTTAAACTATACACTTCCCATATAACAAGATCATCAATATATTCAAGAATTCAGACGGCCAACCTAATCTTAAAGTGTCATAAAATTTAAAAGTTTTTTCCCTCCATCCATTACTATCTACACAACCCCTGCTGTACATTTCTTTATGCATCAACGACAAGCAACAACTGAACTTAAATTCGTAAAAGTTTTTAAATGAATATAAACAATACAGTGATGATATCGATAGACGACAACAACAACAATAAAATAACAAACCAATAAATACATTGCAAACATAGCACAGTTAAAATGGCTAGGAATTACAGCGTAATACGTAATAATGGCAACAGGTTTGATCACATTAATTTTGTCTAGAAACTGTATCTTCAATTATGTGCCACAACTGTTAATACAACAACAACAACAACAAACATTACATTGTTACATTTGATAAATCCTTCCTGCCACATTTTGTTAACATTGTCTGTAGGCCATAATGTTGTTGTCAACAGAATGAAAAACATACACAAATCTGTTGTATTGGGCATGTTGCATCAATGCAACATACAATTCAAAGCAACGGCGTGCAACAATTGTCAACAGTGTAGTGTTGTATTGAATGCAACAATTGAATAAAGAATGCTGGGGTCATGTGGAATGAATATTCTGAATATTGAATATGAAAAATATATTCTCTGATATTATAGGGTCTTTTTACAAGCGATTACTTTGTTTAGATACTTTTATTCGCTTGAAAGACATTATGTCGACATTATGTGTGATATAACACATCCATGAAATGTTCGTCATGTAATCTCTAGCATATCCGAAGAGTTCAATTTTCTGTGGCTCTGACTTATAAATCAGTCAGTGACTGTAGCCTATAAATCGGTGATAGGATTTGTTGACTTGGAAGACAGAATAAATCTGATGGAGTCAAATCTCACTGGCTCGGTGGCCAGTCTACATTAGCAGCACGTAGTATGACTATGTCCTTAAATCGCTCGTACAGAAAAACCAATGTGGCATGAGCTGGGTGGCACGTAGCGCTGTCTCCATAATTCCGTGACTTTTTGGCATTCATTTCACGCTCTTGAACAATTTTTATTTGTGCTCTTACCCAATCATCCAGAAATAAACCTTAACGCTGAAGATAGTTTGTCGATGGAAGAAGTCAAATGCCAACTGCTCAAGATCCCTTCAGTCTGGATTATCATCGCACCTACAGTTTAAAGTTGACTCCGAGAAAACTTTGAGAAACTTTTCTGAGAGGAAGTTGCCGTAGAAATATTTTTTCATATTTCGTTCTGTTCGAGATGTTTGACACGGAGTATGAAGTGTGACCACAAGTCTAGCTAGTAGACTACGGCAACTTCTTCGTTCTGTGGCCCAGTGTGTGTGGATAGACATCCATGGTGATTTGGCAAAACAGACTGAATAAATGACAACTAATTTGACAGATACAGCTTGTACAAGTTGTGGCGGTTATAAACTGTCAAAGTTCAGAAGTCGTTGATGGAAGACCCAATAATAATTAAGGGTGATAATAATAGGACGAGCTTGTTTGCTTTGAAAGAACCAAATCGAAGAAGGTCTGTCGTCGATTGGTGTGAGCAACTGAAGAAGACGAGCAAGAAGCAGAGGCGCCTGGAAGGATGTGTTAAGGCAGACCGAAATCCGTTTATCGGCTTGTTAGTGGCCAGTTAAGTATGTAAGTGTTACGGTATAATTTTTGTTGTGCCTCTTCAGATTAAAGTTTTTGGTTTTCATATTTGGCTTCACCTAAAGATATTCTGGACAAAACCACATGTACTTAACATATGACTTATCATATGCATAAGTCATATGCGTCAAACAGCATGTCTGTTTTACAGAGGTACTCTGAACAAAACCACATGTATTTAACATATGACTTGTCATATTCAGAAGTCATATGTGTCAAATTCCATGCCTGTATGTACTTAATATATAACGTCATACTCCTAAGTAACATGTATTAAACTGCATGTCTGTTAAGAACGTATTTTACAGAGGTATACTGGACAAAACTACATGCAGGGAATATATGGGCATGTCTGCTTTCTAGCTTTAGAATGTATGTCTTCCATATCATCTCTCTATTTTTATTTCTCTTTACATATTGTTGTAGGGTGTCGACGTTCTAATTAGATAACCAAGCTGTACAGGCCCCTTGAAGTACACAAACAATTTCCATATGACAAGTCAGATGTAAAATGCATGTGATGTAAGAGTACATTTATCACCTGAAAATATTTTTATGAGCTTGAGTGGAAAATGGGAAAGACCCCACCTAATTTAATTTGAATTCTATAAAAACATTTGCATGTGCTTTTTGGCATCTTAAGCCATTACTCAAGAGGTGTGATAATTATTTTCCACATTAAATTTTCGTGGCACTTCATTGGGTAATTTTTTTTTGTATTCAAAACGCCCGTATTTTTTTGTTTTTTTTTTTTTGAAGTTTTTCATTAACAAACATCAAAAGCAACACCTGTAATTAAAAAAACAAACAACCAGAATTGTGCACCTACAAATTATGGACGAAATACATACGTACGTAGTGACAACAACAAAAACAACACGTGTGTTGAAAGAACCCCCCAAAAAACAGACAAAACAGAAATAAAAACAAGCGATACATTAAAGTGTACATGACTATTAACAACGTTAAGACAAGATGTCAGTTGTTGTTGTTGCCTTTTTGGATAAAATGTTGACAATTGTCATGTACAATGGTTGGCCATGTTGTTGTTGTTGTTGTTGTGTATTTAAAAATTATAACCGTGCATAACAACAATAAACGGGAGCAGTCTTATGTTTTGTAGACAATTCTACTCTTTTTGTTTCGTTTTCTTTCTTATTTTCTTGCTCTGGCAACTAGACATTATTACGGAGTGACTGTTTTTGGCTATGTAATGTGGAGCGAGTCAAAACACTTAAAAACCCGGCAGTAGCAGCTACAGCAGCAATTGTAATTGTAAAATGTAACAAAACTTTTGAACTTCTTAACTTAGCCATAAAAATAAGGAAAACAACACAAAAAAAACAAAAACAAACTTTAAAGTCAACAACAAATGGCCATTGCAGCAACACAAATAACAGCAACAGCAGAAACATTGCTTGCTAACACGTTGGTCACGATTTTGTAGACCATTTTTGTGTTTTTTTTTCATTTTTTTTTTGAGTTTCATTTTTTGTTCTTTTTTGTTGTTTTTGTTGTTGTTGCTGTTGTTGTTGCTAGTATTTATTAGTTACTTGCTAAATATAGTTTAACTCAGTTACTTGATTTAACTTGACTTTAGTTTTGTTTCATTTTTAATTCGTTTCCTTTACTGTGTGCACATGCTACAACCACTGCTGCGGCTACTGCTACAACCGAGCTACAGCGCACAGCTTTTAAAATGGAACTGTAAATACACAATTGCCGGTAAATGTTTCGCTTCATCACTTTTATACACTTTTACGGCCGCTGTGCACACAAGTCAACTGTAAACAATGCTTAAACATGATACAAGAGTAGATGTATTTTAACAGATCTCTGTGAAAAAGCAGTTTGCACTTCGGTATATAAAGTATGCCTTAATGTAGTATAACGGTTGTTTAACAGGGAATTCCTTATGGTAACAATTAATAACGGCCATTTTGTGGAAGCTACGTCTGTCCAAATTAGTTGTCATTTATTCAGTCGGTTTTGCCCAATCACCATTAACGGATGTAACATTCAACAACTCGTCGAAATAATCAAAATCGATTCGATCAAAACCGCTTTAATCATCCTGTCGCGAGGACTTTTCACAGTGTGATCGATAAATTTCATAACAATCTGCCAACACCCGTATATCGAGGAAATGCAAGATCTACCGAGGCAGTTTCGCCTTGCTCACAAGTACTCGGCCTTTTACACACCACAACGAAGGAACAGCGAATTTTATGCCGTGACTTGGGTCTACACTCGTATAAAAATAAGAACGAATGCTCGCTGAATGGGTTCTGAAGCGGTTGGCAACTGTCACCAGCTCATCATCAGCGATGAGGTCCTTTTCTGAATCATTGGCTACGTGATAAAGAAAATTATAGAATTTGGGTCGTTAAAAAAGCGTCCAATACAAACCGAAAATGTCGCATTTTCGGGTGGATTTTGAGTTGGCATCGTCGTCGTTCAATAGTTCTTTTAGGTCAATGTTTGCCCCACCGCAATACATCGATGATTACGAGCTTCTTTTGGACAAATTTTGATGATATAGATACCAAAGACTTATGGTTTCAACAGTACGACTTTATGTAGCGCACAACTTAGATAGTCGGAACAAACGATTTGAGGGGATGGTCATTTCACATGGAGGTAATGTGAACCAGTCACCGAGATCGTGCTATTTAACCCGTTATACCTTTCTTTTGTGCGGTTTTCTTTAGTCGCAGGCATATGCGAAACCCAAACGAAGCTACTCAAACCCAACATAACATGTCATCAGCGAATTCTATCAGATTTATGCGTCAAAGTAACGGTTCAAACCAAGCGGCGACTTCCTCTCAGCAGATTTCTGGCAAAAACTGGGAGAGTAAATAAAATTGCCATGAAAAGTTTCGCAAAAACTCTGTCGTTCGGAATCGACTTTAAAAATATGTACACAAACACAACACAAATGGTGTGAGAAGCTCGGTAGTAATCCCGATTAAAGGGTTGTTGTCTCAGAGTAGGAATCGTATAACAGTTTAATTCAATCCTATCTTAGCTACTGCTCTACTGTCTTTCAGACAGGCTTACTCCTGACAGGAATCTAATGCTGTTCCATCAGCTTAGCCAGTAAGTTCTTGCAGTAAAATCCTCCGCACTACATCGATTTAATTATCAGAGATGATGAAGAAAAGGAGACTGTCCTTGACCTGCTAAGAACCTGGCCGACACTTTGTCAAAGAAGAAAAAGATACTTTGGAGCTTACTATATGGATGATCTAGAGCAACTGTTAGGGATTGACATTGGCAGCTTAAGTTGTTCTATTAGGAGTTCCAATTGGTGCCTGGGGACTAGAAGGTAGCGGAAAACTTTGGTAATACGATAGGCCCTGCGTGGCCTAAGTGTACGCATCAAACTATCTTGGATGGACAGCCATCTCTACCTATCTACCTATTTATTTAATTTAAGATATGGAAAAATAGTCTTTAATCAAAATTAAATAAAGTTAACCTGTATTAAAGGCCACCTACACTGGCCAGTAGCAGATGTTTGAAATGAATTTGAAATTTTATAATAAAAATTTCCCTTTCAAAAGCATATATGGACTATATGATCAGTGAAGTGAACCACCACTTTGGTAGTTCGTACACATGAAATGAGAAATTGTTTTCTGTCTTGCTTTGGCTTTAGGAGCGAAGTGAGTGGTGGTGGCTTTAACAAATAAATTTCATTCTTCTATGGCAGACATGTCACATAATTAAACGTCTTTAAAGATTATGAAAATTAATGAAAAATAATTCATAATAGTTTGAATAGACTTCTATCACACTACACGAGCAACAACACTATGTCAGATAGCCTTTCAATAAAGCGACCAGTTTCTCTCTCTCTCTCTCTCTCTCTCTCCCTATCTGTTGGTAAACATTGTTTGTGAAATATTATGTCGTACACGTTGTTAAATGGGACAGCATTGCTTTGGAAACAAAACAAAAAAAATTCAGTTACTGAGTTACGGATTAAAATGACGCGAAACAGAAACAAACAAACAAAAAATATGAAACAATGTTGTTTTAATAAATTACGTTGTCAGATTATGTATGTATATTTAAATAAATTAAACAAATGCCTCTGTACCTGTTAAACAAACTCACTCACAAGCCACACAAAAAATACAAATTCAAGAACAACATTTTCTTGAATAAAACAAATATATTTTATTGGGTAAGGGACAAAGTAATTTCGTAAGGTATGTGCTGGCTGTCATTTGAGCATACTGTCATTATGCCGTAATCCGTTCTATTGAATCGTAAATAGTATGAGTGCTCAATAAAACATTCGTATCGAAATTCAATGGAAGTTCAAAATAAACCAGCTTATGGCCCAAGGTTTAGAAGGCTCCTATGGACATAATCACCTTTACTTAGGTAGGATCTTTCATTAAGCTCTTGCTATCTTTAAAATCCTTTACAACAAAGAGTATCTGGTATATAGGTAGTCATGAAATAGCCTATTAGACATGAGGCCACGGTTCAAATCCCCGATCAGACATCTGCCACAAAAGGACTTCCTTTCAGCAGATGTCTGGCAAAAATTCTGACCATATTTCCAATTGCTTTTAAATGAAAAAAATGACACTAAAGTCGTCGTTATCTAGTGGGAATTATGTTGGCCTATGAGAAGAGAGTCGCCGTAGTCTAGTAGGTAGTGTGTTGGCTTATTAGACGAAAGGCCAGGGTTCGAATCCCCGGTCAGACATCAAAAACGAAATATGAAAAAATATTTCTTCGGCGACTTCCTCTCAGCAGATTTCTGGCAAAAACTCTGAGAGTAAATAAAATTGCCATGAAAAGTTTCTCAAAAAATCTGTCGTTCGGAGTCGACTTTAAACTGTAGGTCCCGCCACTCATGTATAAAATTAGCACACACAACATAAGTGGTGTGAGAAGCTAGGCCGTAATCCTGACTGAAGGGTTGTAATGGCCAATTATGTATGTATGTATGTATAAGAAGAGAGTCTGTAGTTCAAACTCCAGCATAGAAAGTTTTTGAAAAATCTATCATTCGTAGTCGACGTCAAATTATAGCTCCCGCCATTCATATATGAAATTAACACAAACATATTATTATGAAAGACCTATTGGACCTATTAAATATTAAGTACTGACCTTGAACCTAAAAAAAAACGATTAACAATTATTCCGTGCACGGCATGAGTGCGCATTGTAAGAGCAACTAAATACAGATGTGATGTGTATTACAATCTATAAGATTGATTAATCTGTATGGGCTATGAGAAAAAGGATATGGGATAAGGATAAGGATATGGGATAAGGTTGTTTGAACTAAGCAGTTGAATTGAAATTTTTGAAGCAATAATAATAGATGCGGGGTTAATCAGAATTAAAATTAAAAAAAAAATATTTGAAGGCGTACAAATTTAGTCAATAATGACTTCAACTGAATAACACAGTTGCTTGAAAAGAAGTGGTACTCAGTTTAAAAGCACAAATAGTACAAACACCAGTTGACCCATTGTACGACGTCCTAAAGAGGAGAGAATAATAAGGGAGATAGGAAAAAAAGAAGAGGAAGTATGAAAAAGAGAAAGATTTACACATACTAACAAACTACACAAGTGAGCATGACTAAATCTGAATCTATGCATTGACTGGATGTCGGCTCTCGACACAGAATTCAAACCCTTAACAAAGGTTTTCAATCTCAACCTACTAAGAGTTGGACGGTCACAGAGGAAGTGTTCCTCTTCATCGCAACATACTATACAATAGTCCGTCTGGAATCTGTTCCAGATCTTTGTTAGCGATCTAATCGTTGAAGAGCTAGCCGGTGACCTGGTCAACGTGTTTATCAAAGAAGTATGAACTAAAGAGGCCACCAACCCAAAATACATATAAAAAAGTGAAGTTTTCGGAATACTTTAGATGCTTAGATGATTAGATCTCAATGTACATTGGTACCAATCGATCCAAAGTCGATAATTTTGTGTTTATGAGTTCTCAATAGTAATTAGGGTCATTGTCAACAGATCCAGATACCATTCAGCGAATTCTATGAAGGTCTTTGTCTATGGTCGCTTAAATTCAGTGCCTAAGTCAGTTAGGATCCAAGTCACGTCGTTGTGGTCTGTGGTAGGCCGAGTTCTTGTGACCTATGCGAAATCGTCTATACATTCTCACGACAGCAGCGATGTTTTCAACAGATATTGCGTTTCATCAACATACTGATGTTAATCGACTGTCTACTGAACTAGTGACCTCACATATATCCATCGTTTTGGGAATTAGAGTAGTCCTCTCGATAGTATAATTACGTCGATTGCGAAATGGGGAAGTGAACACCCTCATTTTGATAAAACAATACTATATCCGTCCAAAGACGATGTGGCGAAACATACTGAATAAATGTAAACAAATTTGACAGGTAACAGATGTGGAAAGTTCAGAAAGTTTTCCTATGGGAAGTTCACCACTACAAGAAATGATAGCAAAATCTTATATACCAGCTTAGCAGGAAGTTAGACTCTCTGGGCAGGCAGCAGGATGGGTTTGCCTTACTATATAAAAATTATAAAAAAAAGGATCATAGGAATATTTCTTTTTCTCCCACCCAATAAAATAAATCTCTTTTGTTTAATTTTTTTTTTGTTTTTTGTTTTGTGTTTTTGTAATACAAGTAAGCAACAGAAATTAATTTTATTTCTTAGGTCAGTCAGCCGGTGGTCATTTTAGTCGTTTTTTTTGTTTTTTCGTTTTCAATTCGGAACATCATTTTGTTTAAATATCGTCTACTGATTATGATGATTATGACGATAATGATGTTTAATACAGTGCTACCTGTTTTGTTTTTTTTTTATTTCATTTCATTGTTTTTGTAATTGTTTAGGCAACAATGTTGCTTCTTAATTTAGTTTCAGTAATTTCAACTACAAACAGTTCTGCTACGATTCTGTCTGACTCAAGTGCTTTGCTGGAATCATTTTTTACACGCTCAAGATATAAATCTCCTCAGGGTAGTTATTGAGAGTATTTACTTATTAAGGTCAAGTATTAATTTAAATTGTTTTTATTGTTGTTGCTATAGTCACAACGATGACTGCCACAGTGACCATTAATAGGTCATTAGTTTTAATTTTTTCAATATGAATGGACATTCAACGTGATTTCAAAAACATTTTTTTTTTGTTTTTCTACTTGAGTTCTTGGTGCAGATTGTATTATTTGTATGAAGAATGTGTGACCTTAGCGGCCACATTTTTTTTTTTTTTTTGTAAAGTTTTAAAGACAACTTTTTCAACAATTAGTTTTTCTTCCTCAAAAATTTGCCACTTTATTTCTATTTCGTATTGACATATGAATTGCTGCAATGAATGTGCTCGAATAAGTGGTCTAAGTTGGTCTGTTCACCATGCTACATACCATCTTTACTTGCTCATAACCTCAAATTTTCCACAATTTCCAGAAGGCATAACCTACTTTCCTTATTTAGTAACTGAGCTGATCTAATATATCAAATCTTCCATAATTCTGGCTCTAATATCATGGCTTAGACTACCCCTGTAGTTTATGGCTTATTCGCCTACATTCATATCGCATAATAAAAACTCTAAACGAGTAATACCGAACGATTTTGACGACCACGTGCAAAGACCATGCCCTTAAATTTCTCTTTGCAGAATATTCAATTTGGGGCACGTAGTGACGTTCTGTTGAAACTACACATTATTGATGCCTAGGTCATTCAATTGAAGCAAAAGTACGTTAGTAGTCATCGATCATATAATGATAACCTTGCCTTGTTGTCTTTGTCAAAAAATATGGACTGATGACACCATTAGACTGATCTGTTCGGGATGCATTGGACACTGTTTGATCGGAGATGGGTGGATTAGTATCGTCCCATGTTCGAAAATTTTGTGTATTCACAAGAAGTCGCCGTAGTCTAGTAGGTAGTATGTTGACTTATTAAGACGTAAAGCCCAAGGTCAAACCCAGATCAGACAACAAAACGAAAATGTGGCAAATATTTTTGCGGCGACTTCCTCTCAGTATATTTCTAGCCAAAGCTCTAAGGATTAATAAAATAGACATGAAAAGTTCCTCAAAAAAAATCCGTCATTTGCAGTCGACTTGAAACTTAACACACAAAATAGCCGGTGTGAGATACTTGGTCGTAATCCTAACTGAAAGGTTGTAGGCATACCCATTCGTAATGAAATCGATTTCATAGCTGAAGATGATTTTTCAATGACAATTAGGATCAGTTATCAATTGCTCCATAGGACATTCAGCGAATACACGCTCGTTGTGTATGGTCGTGAATTCGCAGTTGGGGAATTTATGCACCACAATGCGCAGAGTTCTTGCCAAAGAACGCGAAGCTCTGGGTTCGTTACCCTTACCATTTGTTTGATTTCATCACAGTTATATCAGATCCACCTTATCACCTGCTCTATGTCTATGTGCTCTTTTAAAAATGTTTTTAACCATGAAGATTATTGTTCTAGAACTTGAAATATCGCCTGATGGTTTTCTTACGTACATAATTGGTCATCACAAGCCTTCAGTTAGTATTACGACCTAGCTTCTCATAGGCGTGACTTACAATTTAAAGTCGACACCGACCGACAAATTTTTGAAAAACTTTTCATGGCAATTTTATTTACTCTCAGAGTGTTTGCCAGAAATCTGCTGATATTCAGTAGCCGAAAGATATTTTTTTAAAATTTTGTTTTGTCTGAAGATGTCTGAACTGGTGTTAGAACCGTGGCCTTACGTCTAATAAGGCAACACACCATCTACTAGACTACGGCGACTTGTGGTGGTGGTTTCCTTAGTGGTGCCATATTTAACACCATATACTATGGTAGTATTGGTGGTGAACTTTGATTAGTGGTTGCTGCTTCTTTTTAAAGAGCTAATGTTTAGGTCATCGTAGTTTAGTAGGCAGTTCTTAGACGTGAGGCCATATCAGACCTCTTGAACAATTTGATCTCTTTTGAAAACTGAAAAACACTCTCAGAGGAAATAAAATTGCCTGTCATTTGGAGTCGACTTTAAACTGTAAGTCCCACCTCCCATGTATAAAATTAACACACACAACATAAGTTATGTGAGAAGTTAGGTTGTAATCCTGACTAAAGCATTGTAATCACCAATAAAGTAAGATTTCTGGCAAAAACTCTGCAGGAAAATAAATTTGCTACGAAAAAGTTTCTCAAAAATCTATCCTTTGGAGTCGATTTAAAACTGTAGGGTGTCTAATGGTCGATATTAATTGAAATTTTTTATGTCTTTGAAATTGTCCTTCTTGCGTTTAGATTTTATGAGGCCAAGAAACATTTTTCATTAAAAAATTTTTATTTTCACTTCCAAAAGATTTAAATTTTTTCTCTTTCTCTCTCACTCTCTCTCTCTCTCTCGCTACGCAACATTTGGCTTTTATAAGCCGCAGGTAATAAAAATTATTGCTGGTCTTACAGTAGCAATTCAAAAATTGTGTGGTGCGCCTACACTTGAAATACTGTGGCAATGAAATGACGAACGAAAAGGTTCTTTGGTTATGTTTTTAAAGAGAATTTTATATGCCAACTTTAATTTATTTTTTCATTTTAATTTTTTTTTTTTGTTTTTGGTCATTTGATAAATTTAGTTGTTGTTGTTGTTGGTTAACATTGGGTCATTAATTAATTAAAACTTGGCTTCTTCAAACTATACGAGTATTTCTGTGTGTTTAATGAACTCTCGTGCTAAGTTTTTATGTTCATTTAATGAAAAGTTATAGAAAAAAAAAAGAAGAAAACTAATGATCTTACAAATTTAAATAAATGATGGACGTTGGAAAATTCTTGGAAAATTCTATTGAATTTTACTTCTCTAGGTTTTAAGTGCTTTCATTTCAAATTGTTTTCAGTTTTCCTATGATAAAATGGTAGAAATGAACTCCTATTGAAGCAATATCATCAATTTATCAATTCGAGAAATTCGAAAAAGATTGACAGAGATAAACTCATATTGTAATTTTATTTTAATGGACCATTAAAGTCGCTTTTAAATTCAATTTAAATTATCGAAAGATAATTGACTCGCCAGACTTTATTGCAGTTTAAAAAATTTTATGATAAACTACGCTAATGCTTTTCGTCAGCTCAACCCCAATTCTTTCAAATTTTATGTCAACATACTGAATCAAATACTTTAGATTGCAGTCGATGTCGACATGGATTGCCATTGGCGAAATGGTGATTGAAACATCCGGTTATTTCGAATCTGGCAATGCTTATTCAGTAACATTATCTCTACTGAACGTAATGAATCGATTTACGCTTGAACAACGTTAGGATTTACTGGAATTTTATTTCCCAAACAAAACTAATTGGTCGGAAATTGCACGAAAATGTCGTACAAAATTTGATCGCAGAGAAAGGCCAACAGTGCTCGGTATACGCAAGTTCGTGTGCTCGTACCAAGCGTACACTCATGGCTGTGGTAGAGAGTGTGCGTAAGAATCACCAATATCATCTAGTCATCAAAGTCCGGTAAGTTCGTGAATCTGGTTTCATTGTTCATGCGCCAAGACGTAAGCGTGCTTGTACAGTGCATACACAAGATAACATCAACACTGTCTCTGATTCGCCATCGTCCTCAAGAATTGAAACATTTCACGCATAATTTCACATCAAATTTTGCGAAAAAATCTCGTTATGACGACTTACAAAATTCGATTCGTTCAAAATTTGAAGCCGCAATACCATCCACTTCTGTACGATGAAGTCGATTTTGCCAAGAAAAATCATTCTTTCGGATGAAGCTCATTTTCGTCGAGGTGGACACGTTAATAAGCAAAATTATCGTAGTTGGGACACTGAAAACCCACACATGGTCTTACAAAAGCCAATGCACCCATTACGAGTGACTGTTTGGTTCGGCTTATAGAGCGGAGAGGCATCATTGGCCCACATTTCTTTGAAAATGAGAACGGCGCTACAATTATGGTCAATGGAGACATGATAACCGATTTTTTTTTATTTTTTGTACCCGCTACCTGTAGTATTGATGTGAACAATGCTTTGCTTCAACAGGATGTGATATGACTTGCACAATAACTATCTCATGCCACTAGCGATTTATTGCATCAAACATTTGATCGCCATTTAATTAGCCGAAATTGTAATGTCAATTGGCCGCAAAGAAGCAGTGATTTGACTTTGTTGGACTATTTTCTGTGATGAGTTGTTAAAGATAAATGTTATGCCAAGAAATCAGAGACAATTGAGCATTTGCAGGGCAATATTTATAAAGTCATTGCCGATATACGACCCTATACACTAAAAAAAAGTGCATGAAAATTGGCCCGATTGAATGAGGTACTGCTGCGATAGCCATATGAGTGAAATAATTGTATTATCACAAACAAAAAATAAATTTTTCTGGCAAAATTTCATTTCACGTGACTGCATATTAAAACAGGTCATGACCTGACATTATAGTTTAACTTAGACGACTTAATTTGGAACTTTCCTTCTTGTATAGGTTGGCTGAGAGGTGGAATGGGAGCACCTCACTTTATTGGAGTTGTAGTCCATTAGTAGTAGATTTTTGTATTCCGAGAAGTTTTAAGTTTTGGCACCGCCACCCAACCCCCAAACACAATATAATTTAATTATTCTTAAATAGTAATGAACTAAATGAGAATTACGAACGATTATATAGTCGTTAAGTACACAAACAATTGTCGATGTCAAACTTCTCACATACTCTTGTTGATCGTAACACTTACATATGTAAACAGAATTTTATGTTCGACACAACATTCAATGTTAATATTAACAGAGCAATGTTATGTGTTTAACAGAATGGGCAATATACTGCCGACATGGTAATGGTACTTTGATTAACCAAATATTAGAAATTGGTCAAATTGTTAATGAAATATGTAGCACACTACAAATAAGTTATTCTCTAATCGTTGCAATGTTAGATAGATTCGGGAAAATTGTTAGAAGTTTTTTGTTTTTTGAAAATTACTATGAAAATAATTCCCTAGGCCTTTAGAGAGTACGATATATAATTGAAAAGGGTGGGCCATTTAAAAGTCTACATTTAAAAATCTAATAAATCAAGAACAGTTTGAAAAACAATAGAAAAAAACACAATCAAAAATAAGGATTTTAAAAAATTTTAAAATATAAAGACAAAGCTTAAAACAAAAAATTCAAATTTAAAAAAGAAAAACTTTGAACACATATTTGATCACTCAAAACTTTTTAAATTGCAAAATCTTCTTTTTGAAATCTTTAATTTTGGATTTTTGGATTTCAAAGATTTCTTTATATTTGGGGGCCGTACATGTTTTTTTTTCATTTGAATTCATTTTGAAGTCCTATTAAATAAAGCTTTACGTTGAACATTCGTGAATTTAATCAGAATCATGAGCTAAGCGTATCATATAGAAACTAAAATCATAAGACGAAATTGCAAGGTAACTGAAGTTATTAAAATTTGAAAATCCAAGTTGAAAATATTTTCGGCTTCTAATTAACCTAATTTCGCAGTTATCAGCCTCTAACGTCTCTAAATATTCCTTACAATGACCTTTCTGAAACGACCTTTGACAGCATTAAATTATTATTCATAAGTCTTGACTATAATTTGTTGCCTCAAACTCTGTCATCTTGAAGAAAAAAGAAAAAGAATTTCTTACGGTCGTCTTCTCTCAGCGGTCTCTGATAAAAATCCAAGAAGTAAACAAATTCCAATGAAAAAGCCTGTCAAACCAGTCGTTCGCATTTAATGTTAAATTTGTAAACCCTTATAGTGGCATTACAAATGAGGTCGTAATCCCAGCTTAACGACTATAATGGCCAATATTGTTTGTACCTATGTATTTATATATAATTTCCTCTCTAGAGTCCTAGAGTATTATTTTAATAGTAATTTTCAAAAGCATTATAATAATTCTACCGAATCTATCTAACACAGTAGCTTTTACAGAAAAATTTTTTTCAGTGGATTACACGATTTGACCGATTTCTAATATTTGGTTAATCAAAGTACCATTACCATGTCTACAGTATATTGCCCATACTGTTAAACACATAACATTGCTCTGTTAATATTAACATTGAATGTTGTGTCGAACATAAAATTCTGTTTACATATGTAAGTGTTAAGATCAACGAGAGTATGTGAGAGGTTTGTCATCAACAATCGTTTGTGTACTTAATTATACCGTCATTCATAATTCTCATTTCGTCCATAACTAATTAAGAATAATTAAATTATATTGTGCTTGGAGGGTGTGTGATGGTGACAAAACTTAAAGCTTTCCGCAATACAAGAATTCATTACAAATCTCGGAAAAGTTTAAAATCTACTGTCAACGAAGCTCCGCCCCGGCTAAGATTTAGGGATTAATTTAGTTAAACAAATATCAAATTTGCGCAGGCATAAAAAGAAATAAGAAAAAAAAAAGATTAAAAGTAAATTAAATAAAAGAAACAGAAAAGTACGAAAAAAAAAGATTTTAGGAAATTAAAATATTAAAATATATTTAAAATATTAAGGCAACGAGCTTAAAACGAAATTAAAGAAAAAAAAATTTTAAACACAAATTTAATCACTCATAACCTTTTTAGCCTTCAGGCCTTTTGATTGAAGTCATACAAAATTTTCTTTTGAAATCTTAACTTATGCAAGTAAATAACCTTGAAATCATCATAACATTACTGCAGTATTATTCTTTAAAGTTTAACAGTAATGTTAGCGTTTTTCTTATAAATTAAAGGCCGGTTTTCTCTCTCCTCTCCTCTTTCTCACTCTCTTGCAAAACCGCGATGCTACAGCATTCTGTTGCCAACATCCGTAACATAACAGAATAAATTCTATAGAAAAACATACTCCTTGGTAACATATTAAGTTTATTGTGTTGATTTACAAATAATTTTGAAACTCACCTCTTAAGAACTGTTCATCCACTCACCCTCCCCCCCACTCTTATACACATATTTATTACAATGCTATACATTCCACTAAACACACACACATTTTAAAATATATGCCTATACACTACTATGCGTGTGCACATATCTACGCACAAAAAAAAAAACAACAAAAAATACTTTTTCACATTCAAGGCCATACAAAAACAACACAACATTTATTTTCTTTGGTATACATACACCGGTTACTCTGCTTTTAAACTCCATATAGGGAGTTTTCAAATTTTATTAATTATTAAAACCTTTTTTGTTGTTGTTGCTTTTTGATTTTTTACATTCAGGGCCTTGCACAATTCACTTCACTTTATGATTTTTTCTATTTTTTTTTCAACGTACACCCTTACTGGTGTACACCATTTTATAAAAAAATTTTCCAATAATTTTTATTGGAACTACAAACAACTAAAAATTGAATTAAAACCTTTGCATTCCATTAGCATTTTTATTATTAATTATAAATAAACAATTACACACAATACAATTAACGCAATACTTGTATTATTTTATTAACGCAACCTTTTTTTTTTTTATAAGCAAATTTTAATTTTTTAAACAACCAACACTTTCACAGACATACACCTTCTTAAATATACCAAACATTACTACTAACCGGCCACCGGCTTTGTAGTTCTTTGTAAAAGCAAATCAATCAAATAACACCAATTAATAACATGGCGACTACAAGACAATAACACCAACAAATACGTGCATTTTTAAATCAAATTGAGTGACAATGCACTCTCCTCTGCCTTTACAAACAGGGTGGGAGAAAAGCATTTGCTTTTGCTTACAATGTTAAAAATGTAAAAAAATGTTACCAAAATATGACGAAAATCTCATAACAAAAACCCTATGAAAAATAAAAAAACGACAACAACAAACACAACTGGCTGGTTGACTGCTGCTTTTGCTTTCCTTACATCAAAACAAATATAAGACGACAGATGAGCATTTCATTTCACGAAATGTGTACCAAATTACAGCAAAGTTTAGCATTCCACAAATATTATAAAGGCATTGTTATTGTTATTGTGGTCAAGCAATTTTTTGCACTCTCTATGCCACAGCTAACCGCACTCATTCCACTCTGTTCCGAGGGAGAAGAATAGTATTTGTGACCAAAAATGTAAGCAAAAATTGTAGCAAAGCCAAAACAATACAATTGTTTTTGTAAAATATCATAGAATCCATCCATCAATACATTCATGTTGTTTCTTTTTTTCTCAAGGCAATTAATATACGTTAATACAAAAACAAAGCGTGTGTGGTTATACAAAAGTGTTGTTGTTTTTAAAACCCTTTAAAAGAGCGAAACCACTAACACTCTTTCGTTGGATAAACAATCAAAAAAGCATTTTCGCATGAAAGCGAATGCATGAAAGTATTTTTTTGTTTGTTTTTGTATTAAATATGGTTAGTGTGCTAGAAGACCATTTCCTATTGTGAATGAATGCATGAATAACAAAGCGAAGGAATTCGTGTGTGCATGAGTTAGAAGTCTATAAACTTGAATACTGTGGGTGAAGACTATTAGGACTTTGAATGAATAGCAATTGAAGCGGCATGACAACGGATGCAGGAAAGTTTTTCAGCTGACATTGCTTTATATTAAATTATTATTGCCTAATGCATGAATGATTGAATGAATGAATGAATAAATACCGTAAAACTACATAATTTTGGGAGTGAAATAGAAATATGTTCTGCTTCTAATTGTTGTTGTTTCTTATTGATAAAGACGTAATAATAAGAGAAAACAGAGAAAGATTTTGTTTGTTTTTTGTTTGTTTTTGTTTTCTGTGGACTGTTATGCATGTGTTTGCAATTAAAGAACAGATTACGAGATTTTTGTCATAATTTGATAAGATTTTTTTGAATTTTTAACATTGTAAGCAAAAACACACGATAAAAATTTGCATGAGTATGTACGTACGTACGTACATAGGTAAAGTCAATGTGTTGCTGTTTAGTTTTTTAAATATTAAAAGAATTTGTTTGAAGAAAATAAAAAATAAAATTAAATCGTCATTGTAAAGTAGATTATTGCCTGCAAAGAATTGTGCACGAAAGCTGTGCTTAAAGGATAACAACAAGCTACGAACTGAATTGAAAATCCTAATGTAATGCGTTTCAATTTTATTTAATTTATTAAGAAAAGGAATCATTATCAGTAGCTCATAAGATTTCTAAACAATATAATTCAGCTTATAATGCCTGAGAATTGAGCCTGACATCTTCCAATTTATGTTTGAATTTATTTTTATTAAAAGGAAAATCCAAATGTGATAAAGGACTTGCATTACGATAACCTAGATTAAGTGTGTTTAAGAATACCTTAATACCTTATCTCAATACCTTAATTCTGTGTTAGAAATACAACTCAAAATTCGAAAAAGGCGGCACCTTCGATAAGAATTTACAACTTTGTGGCTTATCATCACGCCTGAATAGAAAGAATAGCTTTTAATCTAGAGAAAATTGAGTGAAAAACTCAAAGAATACTTGAACGTGTCATGTAAACGCAATTGATTGTATAGGATAGGCTATCAATCGATTCAAATTAAAACCTTCGGTTTCGATTTCGAATCTGACAATACTTATGCCCTTCTATTCTGTCCCAAAAGCCATTTTAATATCTTCACAGAATGTAATTCTGCTTGCATTTATTGAAAATTTATTTTCAAAACAAAGGCATTTGGCCGAAAATTTCACAAAAATGTTGTAAAAAATTTAAACGCAGACAAGAAAGTTCCTGAAACCGAGGTTTTTTTTTGTTGATGCAGCAAAAGACGAGAGCGTGCTTGTACCGTGCATACGCCCGAAAATATCGAAGCCGTGACTGAGAGAGCGCGTGAGATCAACATTAACTCGACAACGTTCTCAAGAGTTGAAGATTACACGTATCAGTTTACGACGACTTTTGCGAAAATATCTCGGTATGACGCCTCCTACAAGGTTCAATTGGTTCAAGAGTTAGACCCGCATGACCACCTGCTTTGTTTTCACTTTGCTAGATGGGCCAATGAGAAACTGCATTATGATGTCAATTTTGCAAAAAAAATCATCTGAGGAAGCGCATTTTCGTCTTGGTGGGTACGTTAAGCAAAATTGCCGTATTTGCGACACAGAAAACCAAGACGTGGTCTTACAGAAGCCAATGTCCGCAATACAAATAACCTTTGCATGCGGCTTTTGGAGCGGAGGACTCATTGGAGGTCATTTTTGGAAATGAGGGCAATGAAGGAGACACCTACCGATTTTTTAGCGGTTATTCGTGGTGTTGATGTGAACGATGTTTGGTTTCAACTGGATTGTGCAACGTGACACACATCTCATGTCTGACATCATGAGCGAATTTTTGATAAAAACTATGAGAACAAATAAAATTGCCATGAAAGTCTCTCAATAAACTATTGTCATGAAAAATCTCCGCCACTCATGGATAAAATTAATGGACACGACATAGATGGTATGAGAAACTAGATTGCGTTCCGAACTATTTGAGTTGTAAAGTTTTCTTTGCGGGCGAAAAAGGTATGTATAAACGATTAGCTAGATTCGCCACCACTACAGCACATACTCGGAGCGCGTTGTTCCTAGGGAAAGATTGATGATGATACTTTCAATTGAATGTGCGTCAATCACTGGCAATCGATGGAGGAAAAGTTCCCGGTGTTATTGATTTTGAAGTGATCAAACATTCGCTTCAAACCTATGATTCATTGCATGCTGCTTCGTATCCCGCATATAAATGTGTTGAATGTGTTGAGAAGTAATGTTTGATGCACTATATGTAACAAACATACGCAACACTTCGTTTTAGCAACCCGGTTTCGGAATCCATCTTCCATAGAGCAGGGGTTTGTAATTGTTGATACTGAGAAGCATTATGAAATATGATCTCAGGGCAATAAGCTTGAAGAAGAGTTTATAGGAACATCATGATCTGACATTATAGTTTAACTTAGACGACATTAGATTTAATTTGAGACTTTCTTTCTTGTATAGGTAGCCTGAGAGGTGGAATGGGAGCATCTCACTTTATTGGAGTTGTAGTCCATTTGTATTGAAGCAAGTTTTAAGTGCTGCCACCACCACCCACCCTCCAAACGCAATATAATCTAATTATTCTTAAATAGTAATGAACTTAATTAGAATTACGAACGACTTCGTAGTCGTTAAGTTCACAAACGATTGTCGCTGTCAAACTGCCCACATGCTCTTGTTGATCGTAAGATGAATCTCATGGAATCTCATGTTCGACAAAACGTCGAATGTTAATATTAACAGAGCAATGTTATGTATTTAACAGAATACGCAATATACTGTACACATAATCATGGTATTTCGATTACCCCAATATGAAAAATCGGTCGATTGATGAGAATATGTTATCGACTACAAAAAATTATTCTCTAAACGCTTCTGTGTTATATAGATTCGGTAATATCATTAGAAGTTTTTTTTTTGTTTTGAAAACTACTATGAAAATAATTCTCTAGGCCTTTGGAGGGTATGATATATAATTGTAAAGGAGTGGACCATTTAAAAGTTTACAATTAAAAATGTAAAATACAGAAACGGTTTGAAAACCAATAAAAACAAAAATACGCAATCAAAAAAGTAAATTTTAAAATATTAAAAAATATTTAAAATATAAACACAACAAGCTTAAAACGAAATTAAAATGAAAAAATAATTTTAAACACAAATTTAATCACTCATAACCTTTTAACCTTCAGGCCATTTGATTGAAGTCATACAAAATTTCTTTTTGAAATCTTTAACTTATGCAAGTAAATAACCTTGAAATCATCATAACATTATTGCAGTATTATTCTTTAAAGTTTAACAGTAATGTTAGCGTTTTTCTTATAAATTAACAGGCCGGTTTTCTCTCTCTCTCTCTCTCTCTTTATCACTCTCTTGCAAACCGCGATGCTACAGCATTTGTTTTGCAAGCATCGTAACATAACAGAATAAATTCGATAGGAAAACATACGCCTTGGTAACATATTAAGTTTATTATGTTGGTTTACAAATAATTTTGAAACTCACCTCTTAACAACTGCTCAACCACTCACCCCCCCCTCTTACACACATATCTATTACAATGCTATACATTTCACTACACACACACACATTTTAAAATATATGCCTATACACTACTATGCGTGTGCACATATCTACGCACAAAAAAAACAACAAAAACACTTTTTCACATTCAAGGCCAAGCACTAACAACACAACATTTATTTTCTTTGGTATACATACACCGGTTACTCTGCTTTTAAACTCCATATAGGGAGTTTTCTAATTTTATTAATTATTAAAACCTTTTTTTGTTGTTGTTGCTTTGATTTTTTACATTCAGGCCTTGCACAATTACACTTCACTTATGATTTTTTCTATTTTTTTTTTCAACGTACACCCTTACTGGTGTACACCATTTTATAAAAAAATTTTCCAATAATTTTTATTGGAACTACAAACAACCAAAAATTAAATTAAAACCTTTGCATTCCGTTAGCATTTTTATTATTAATTATTAATAAACATTTACAAACACAATACAATTAACGCAATACTTGTATTATTTTATTAACGCAACCTTTTTTTTTTATAAGCAAATTTTAATTTTTTAAACAACCAACACTTTCACAGACATGCACCTTCTTAAATACACCAAACATTACTACTAACCGGCTACCGGCTTTGTAGTTCTTTGTAAAAGCAAATCAATCAAATAACACCAATTAATAACATGGCGACTACAAGAC